>JAJJWO010000469.1:0-109154 GCA_021655895.1 Fusarium sp. NRRL 66739
AGGTGAGACTGGTTATTTCTTATAGAACCCTGGGGAGTGCGTAGTAGTGTAGTGTACGGTGCTGTGCAGGCCATCAAAGCGCCCGCCTAAACGACCTACCTACAGTAGACTAAAGAAGAGTCCAAGCTCTGAAAGGGATGTCCTCCGTCCCTGTGGCCTGTGCCTGGAAACATCCATTGTTAGTACCGCAGACCTGGGTTTGGTTTGTGGAAGCCCAGGCTAGGTAAGGTAGGTTAATTAATGTTGATGCCCCCCCGGTCGTACGGTGCAAATAAACTGCCACTTATTCGCATGGATAGCATATAGGTACAAGACTTTCCCTCCATCTTGGCTCTTGTTCCTGAAGCTTTGGTAATTTCGTTTCTTTTTCGCTTCATTTCTTACATACATACTTACTTCTCCTCCTCCTTTCCTCCCTCTCAGTCCTCCCTATCTCCCTCTTGTTACTCACAAGGGCATTCATAGGTAGCCTTCTAATCGCTCGGGCTTCTTGACGACGTCTTCTCCAAAGCAGCCCAGCCCGCCAGGAAACGAGGCACCTACCTCAGGCACCTATCAGCAGGCGAGCGCAAATCGACGGAACTTCCATGGGTTGCTTCCTCGACACTCTACAACCACTAAATTAGCCCTCTTTTCTCCGCCAAAGTCGTCTTCATACCACCACCCGCTAGAAGCAAAAAGCAATAACATTGCCTGACGACTTGAGTGGTGAGTCGATTGTGGCATCTCCTTCTTCGACAGTGGAGCAGAGGTTCTGACTCAACTTCCCAAGTTAGTGGTAAACCAAGGGTTAGCATCACATCGTGCATTGCGAAAAAGCAAGCAAAGCATCCATACAAAGCCGACCTGTCGCAAACCGCAAGAAAAGACACACACACACACACACACGTCTTTGCAGCACAATATCTTTCCGATCTTTCGACCACGAAATCCTTCTCCCACTTGAGATTACTCCGAAATCGACTGAGCTGTCAACGGCGCGCCATCGCATCGTATTGCCTATTCTACCCTCTCTGAAGCCCAATTCCTTCGATTCACCACACCGAACCCTCCGGACCGTCCTATGGATTCCCTGCCAAGTACCTTTTAAGCTGAACCGCCTGTAATCGACAACTTCTGGCCGCCCAGCCATCCATCCATCCAGAGCCTCTCCGAGTGTTCGCGCTATACGACAATCCCAAGAAAAGCTCGAAAAGGGTGTCGGATATAAATGTTTCGTCGATACCGCAAAAACCAGGACCACAGCACTGCTTCACCGTCAAGCCACAGCCGGGACGACGACAAGGCAATTGCCTCAAACCTTCGCGAATTTGGCTTGACTGGCTCGCGCTCGTCCAGATCGAGCAGCCGAAGACCCCGAACCGGCACAGACTCAAAGCCAAGAACCTTCACAGAAGGACACTCCATTAAAGCAACATCTCTTCGCGGGCAAGAGTCAATTTCCTCCGCCGGCTCAGTGAGGTCAGGCGCTAGCAACAATTCGCGTCGAGTTGGAGGCATTGATAACAACGTCATGTCGACCAATGCTGATCGAAGTCGCTCGCGACGAGAGCGGACTTTTGTGGGCAGCGAATGTGCAGTATGCGAAGAGCCGCTCGAGCACACTCTGAGGGGCGAGCGCATCCTGCAATTCTCCTGCTCACATGTCTCTCACGAGGCCTGCTTTTATGAGTTCATTCGCGAATTCGAATCACAATATTGTCCGACATGTGACGCACCCCTGCATCTAGATACCAGTCGAGGTGGAAATGTGATTGACATTGGTATATCTTCCAAACTTGGGGATTCAATGCAACATACTAACATGCCAGCAGAGAAAATCAGCAATATGGTGCGCTCGGCAGGCACGGACTCAAGGTCTGCCATGACGCCGACGCCGACAGCAACTCCGTGGGACAGCCAGACATCTCGAGCACCCAGTGTTGACAGCAACCAGAGACGAGCTATGCAGCAGCAGCAGCACACCGGTGGTCGCGATAGCATGGCTCGAGGCAGCGTGAGGGATAGCCGTGATGCACCACAGTCAGATCGGTATGGGCATTCGCGACATGCCCGCAGTGACAGCGAGGCTACGGGAGTCGCATCATCTGGAGGATACCCCGAGACCACACAGAGTGGCCCAGCCAGGCGTCATGATTACGATGTCCAAGCAATGGAGACAACACCCACTAGCCCACGGGCAATCACACGCAATCCGATCCCAGCACCAATTGTCACCGTTCGCTCAGAATTCCCTACGCTCAGTCGGTCACGCCAACAACAAACACTCACCTGTTTGGTCACAGTCGAAGTGCCCGACAACAAATGGAGGCCAGACCCTGAAGACCTGGGTGCACCAGCTCCTCAGCCCGCACCCGCCAACAACCGTGCTGAAGAATCATACGGCCGCCCACCTTCGCCTGCTCGCAGTGCACCTCGCTTCTACCCTTACGAATCGACAGAGGTCCTAGAGGAAATGACAGAGAGCCTACGCAGCCGTGTTGATAACTGGCACGGCTTGGACTTTAGCAGGTTAGTGGTGGCGTTGCACTTTTAGTAGTCGGCGTTCAGTCGTTAGTGAGAACGATGTGGCTAATTTCCTTTTAGATTCGGAAAATTGAGGCTCTATGGCACCCTTAGAGTGGGCAAAGACAAAGTCTCATGGCAGGAGCTGGAGTGTTTCCTCTTTGCTGAGATGCTCATCTGCGTCAAGGAGAAGAAAATCCCACCGCAAGCGCAGCAGTGGGACGAGAACGGCGCTCCCCGCAAGACGACCCGATGTACCCTCAAGGGCTCTATTCTTATCAAGAAGCACCTGAATGAGGTGTCAGAAACGGGAAACATCGACGAGAACGTCCTGACTCTGAGCCTTTCGGTTGCCGAATTGCCTCAGTTTCACCTCCGATTCGAAAACCGAAACCAGCTCAAGCTGTGGCAGCAAGCACTTCTCGATTTGAACGCTGTTGAGACGTCTCCCGTGCGAAGCCCTGAATATGACCGCGGCGAGTCAGAGACTGACGAGGAACTCGAGTGGCAGCGCTCGGGCCCCCAGAGGGTTTCTTCAGTGGCCTCATCATGGAATGGTGCTCGATCGGCGACAACAGCACTAACTGATTATACCAACCTCCCCAGGAGCCCAGCCATGGCCAAGTCGATCCATGTTCCCATCGATGTCGTGGTTGTGGTTCCCATTTCTTCCTCCATGCAAGGCGTCAAGATCAACCTTGTCCGCGATGCCCTCAAGTTCATGGTCAACACACTCGGCGAGCGTGATCGTATGGGCCTGGTCACTTTCGGCTCAGGCGGCGGCGGCGTGCCTATTGTTGGCATGACCACCAAGGCTTGGCCTGGTTGGAGCAACATTCTTGGCTCCATCAAGCCTGTTGGCCAAAAGAGCCACCGTGCTGATGTTGTCGAGGGCGCCAATGTCGCAATGGATCTCCTCATGCAGAGAAAATACAACAACCCAATTGCGTCGATCATGCTCATCAGCGATGCCTCCACCTCTGATGCTGATAGTGTTGATTTCGTCGTCTCTCGAGCTGAAGCTGCCAAGATCACCATTCACTCGTTCGGCCTCGGAATGACTCACAAGCCCGATACCATGATCGAGTTGTCAACAAGAACCAAGGCTTCTTATACCTATATTAAGGATTGGATGATGCTTAGGGAATGTCTTGCTGGATGCTTGGGAAGCATGCAGACACTGTCTCATCAGAATGTCAAGCTCAAGCTCAAGCTCCCCGAGGGCTCCCCTGCCAAGTTCCACAAGATCAGTGGCGCACTGCAAATCACAAAGCGAGCCACTGGTAGAGACGCTGAAGCATCTCTTGGCGACCTGCGATTTGGCGACAAGCGTGACGTTCTAGTTCAGCTCGTCATTCTTCCCGACAATACTTCTCAGGAGCAGCTCCCTCAAGATCCGTGGGACAATATTGTTTCAGGACTGGAAGCGCTCGGTGGCCCCATGGATAACGACAACGAGAGAACTCTCTCTGTCGAGGAGGTCCCCTTGCTTCAAGCCGACCTTAGCTGGGGAGATATCCTGCGTGAAGGTACGGTTACGCACATGCCTCGACCATCTCTTCTGGCCATCACTATGCTCCCTGCAAGTGGAGGCTCCAAGAAGCCCTGGCAGAACTCACCTCCTATTCCGCCACACCCAAGCATTGTCCAGCGCCGTATGGAGCTTCTCACTTCTGACATGCTTACCCGCGCTCTGACATTGGTAAGCCGTGGCCAGCACGATCGTGCTCAGACCCTCTTGAACGAGACTCGATCTATTCTGAAGGGTCTTGGAAAGGGTGGACTACCCCCGATTCCTCCCCCACCGACCAAATCGCTCCCTTCAGCTCCATCTACTCCCCATCCTGCAAACGAACCCTCACCAAACCCAACAGCGACTACTCCCGATCGCAAACGCAGTCCTTCACCACCTGCTTCGGCAAACGCCGCAGCTGCCAATGGCCCCCCAACCGGACAGCTGGGCCACAGCCGCTCCAGTGATGGCCTGGGACTTGGTGCTGGAATCGATGCCAACACAGTAGCTGCTCTTGATGCTGAGCTTGAGAGCAGCCTGGAGTGGATCAACCACCCAGCTGTTTTTACTCGCGACAACCGCAAGGCTGTTCTGCAGTCCATCGGTGTTATCAGCTCCCAGCGTGCCTTTACCTACCGCACCCCTATCGAGGGACTATGGGCCAGCCGTGTTAGCGGCGTGAAGAGGCTCACAGAGAAGAGCAGAGAGTGGCGCGAGGATGGTGGTGGCGAGGGTGGAATCACCGAGGAGTCCTAATTTTTGACCTCCTGGCAGCTTCTTCCCTCTCATATTCACCGGCGCGCCTGGAATAGTCGCCCCTTTTTCTCGTTTATGACCCATCACGACCCAACAATCTGGATGTTTCCCATGTCACCTACCAACGTACATGTTACTGTTACATTGCCCCCTCCGCTTGCTTGCTTTCTTTGTTTGATATGGGGATGTAACACCATCTATCTCTATTTCAAATCACCTGAATTGTTCGATACCCCCTTAATCTACCGACTATCTGTCGCATGTCAGACCTTATACTATCTATGGTTTACTTGCTTTACGTTGTCCTGCATCATTAGAACCCCTTTAGATCATGACTTTTCGCGCAAAAACGGCTAGGTTCCTCCTCAGCCGTACTGATTTGACGATGCTTTGCGATCTATGAGTTTGTTTTTTGGGCAAGGGAAGGGAAAACGATCCAAAGCTGGCGTTTTTTTTGGGTCGCTTGGTTAGATTCTACTGGCCCTCTTGTACGATATAGGTCTTTGTGCCGGACAGTATATACTGCCTTACATGTACAGCGATTTATATGTTTGCCGGTGTATGCGGCTGCACGTACGAAAGAAGTTTTACGATTTGAACGCATGAATACACTCAATATTGGTTCACACTGGTGTTCAATACAGGCTCTTTGAGTGATATTTGATTAAACGATGGACTCCAGCTAAGCTGCCCTAACTCGACTCTTGTGACACTCTTTCCTCCATGGTGTATCATCTCACAACAGGCGAGATCCTGCCAGCCAGTTCTTTGTCGTAATTCACATCACAGCTGGGGTTGTCCATAATCAAGTAAGTAGGCACGAGTCCTTATTGTGATGCTAAACCTGGTTGGATTGAGTAACCTAGGTAGAGGGTACAGCAGATTCTGAACGAAACCCTTGGGCTCGCATGATTATCATGTGCACATATTTTGGCTCCCTTGTTTTAGGAGAATATCTAATCATCCATGATACTAGGTGATCATCTCACACATCGTACTCCTTGCCCACTTTATCCCTTTTGAACGCAGCCTGATCCATTTAGTCCTCGTCCCAGTTCTGTGAGTGTTTGTTAGCCATTGTCAATTCCGTCAGTGAGTGGAAAAACATACAGGGTTGGGACCTGGGGGCTTTGGTCCACCAGCTTGTCGTGCTACGATGATCTGGTCAACAGACAGGACTGTGCGGGCAGCCTCGGTGGCAAGCTTGATGGCCCATTGCTTGGAGGTGAGGAGGTCGAGAATACCCTCATCCTTGGCATCAAGGGTTCCGGTATTATCGTCATTCTGTATTTCATGTGTTAGATGTGGGCGAGAGTAGGTATTAAGGGGTGGCTAGAACAAACCTCGATATCGACACCAATGTCCCACTCCTCACTGTTGGCGTGGGCAGCATACAGCCGGCTTAGAACCTCTGTGGCATCGAGTCCAGCGCTCTCTGCAATAGTGCGAGGAACCACCTCGAAGGCCTCACCGTACTTCTTGATGGCATACTGGCTGAGACCGGGTGTCTTCTCACCGTGAGCCTGTATCCTCTCGACCAGCTCAACCTCTGTAGCACCAGCCCCGGGAACCAATCGAGGGTCGCGGGTAATGGCCTTGACAACATTAACACCGTCATCGACAGCACGCTCAATATCATCGAGATGGTTCTGGGTAGCGCCTCGAAGGACCAATGTGGCCGTCCGGGTAACCTCATCCTCTTGACGGAAGACGGTGACTCGGTCGCCACCAATCTCAAGGGTCTCAACAACGTCGATGCTGCCCATCTCGTCGGGCATAGGGGCGCCTAACCGCGCCAAGGGGGTGGCACCGACAACACGGCAGACTCTTCGGAGCTCAAACTTGCTGAGGATTCGGATACACAGAATACCAAAGCGGTTGAGGTAGTGCATGGCCAAATCGCCCACTCGTTCACCGCAAACCACAACACGGATACCAGAATCGTAGAGCTCCTTGATGGAGGTCTCGAGCTGGGACTCCTCGCCCTTTGTGAAATCCATCATCTCCTTGGCGTTGTGCAGAAGAACAGTGCCCTTGGTCTCGGTCTGTCCAGCATCGATGGGACAGGTGAAAACACCAACCTTGGCGTGGCTAGCCTTCTTGACGGAACCATCAGGCTCCTTGGGGAAGACCATACCCTTGACCACTCTGCTTTGCTCGAGGCTTCCACCCATGATCTTGACGACACGAATGTTGTCGACGTTGAAGTTGGCGGGGTTCTTGGGAAGGACGGCAAGGACGGCTTCGGCGACGAGGTTGGCAAGGAAGGCCTCGTTTCCGTTTTGCTTGCTGGCAATAACGGTGCTGATGGCCTTGCTGAGCTCCTCCTGATCCCGCATATCCTCCACCTTGTCGACGGTAAGCTCTTCGAGGGTCTCGAGGGCAAACTTTTGGGCCTTCTCGTAACCGATAACGATATCCGACGTCTTGAGGCCCATGCGCAGCAGATCCTCTGCTTTTCGGAGCAGCTCACCAGCAAGGACGATGACAAGGTTGGTAGCATCGCCCATCTCGGCTTCTTGTTGCTGACTGGCCATGACGAGAAGCTTGGCGGCGGGATGAACGACGTCGAGTTCGCGGAGAATGGTCGCAGCGTCAGAGGTGAGGATCATCTTTTGCAGGTGGTTGATGACGACCTTGTTGCGGCCATAGGGTCCCAGGGAGGTCTGGACTGTGGAAGCGATGGCCCTGCAGGCATCGATGTTGCGCAGGACGGCGCCATCTTCAGAGTCGTAGCTGTAGAGAGGAGAGAAAGAAGGGTTAGAAAGGTCCGTATAAAAGCCGTCGTGATGATAAAGGCGGGATACAGAGCAAGACACATCAAGAGGCTGGGAGCTGGCAGCATTAAGGAGGGGAGCAACTCACTTGTTGTAGCCCTGTTTAAAGAGGCCCGCGTTAGGGGCGTTGGGGATATTAAGCGACATTGTGACAGCCACAGAACTTCGAGAGCGACAGGATCGTTTGTGGCGGGATCTCGTTGTCGCAATCGAAAGTGTTGAAGTTGAAGTTGGAAGTTGAGGTGTTGCTCCTGGCGGGCAGCTTCAATGTCCCACCCCCAGTCAGAAAAACTTCCACGGATGTCGATTTAGTGGGTAGGTAGGTACGTACCGGGCTGCCTACAGTACCTGGAGCGCCTACAATGGATTGCAGCTTGCACCTTGCACATGGAGTAGCAGCACCTGGAGCCAAGTTGGATTAACCGTAAATATAATTGCAAAGTCTGGTAAGCTTCTATGTCATGTCAACACCGAAACTGAGTGCAAACACTTTGTCTTCAAAAGCTACCTGCCTGCCTACCTATAGCCTTGCCTCAGTAACTTTTGAGGGGCAGCCGGTTCAAGGGTCCTATTACCCAATCACCAGGCGACGCCACAGGCCAGCCCCTGAAACCCCAGCCAGCCTTGCATCGAATTGTGGCTGGGAGCCTGCCTACCCACGGAATGGACGACACCATGCCCGCCCCAGGTACCTTGGGTCTCTAAAGCCTCCAGGTGCGCGCGCCTGGCGATGGATCGCTGATAACCAGACGTTCTTCCCGCATCCTCATCACGATACTTTTAGTCGACGCCATACCTAATTTCCCTTTCCATCGCGACAGATTTTCTTCTACTTCATTTATTTTACTGCTACACTACGACACTACCGACATTCAACTCACTGTACGAGTATACGAACCAATCCCGCCTATCAGCCGACAAACAACATCCTCAGCGACACGATCCAATCTCTACACGTCAACGATTGCGCACAACCCTCTCGTTTAGCATCGATTGTCGCGCTGAATCACTCATCGCCTAAGAACACAACATTGAAAAGAGTCATACTGCGCTGTGCCCTAGCATTATCTGTAATAAGTTTCCAATCATGCCTGGTAAGTCCGTCCTCCATTGAATCACTGTCGCGGCTTGTGGTGGGTTCTGTTGGTTTGCTGTCCCTGCACCTCCCTCCCTTGCACGGAAAGACTTTCAACCTTCTCTCCATCGCAACAACCTTGTCGGCTATTACTTGCTCTCCCTCATCGCCATCATTGCAATAGCAGCCCATCAGCATGCCCATCACCCTCAAGCGCAAGGCACCAGAAGCTGACCCGTCTCCTTCTGGATCAATAGCAATTCCATCCACACTTCCTCCCTCTGTTGAGGAAGCCTATCGACGAAAATGTGTTCAGCTCAAGAACCGCACAAACGAAGTTGAAGATGCGAACGACGCCGCTCGCCTCCGCCTTGCCCGTATCAAGCGCCAGGTCGAAAAGTTGCGGATAGAACGCGCTTTCTTGTTAGAACAGCTCGCGAAGCGCACAAGCGCAAATGTCGAGGACTCGGACGGCAGTCCAAGTCCACCACCTACAGTACGCCCCCATTTCTTCTATCAATTCCTTTTCCCCCTTGCCTGGCAACCCCTTCTGTCCGGCCTGCCGCGCCTCTACTCTTCACGGCACCTCGTTCAATGTTGATGCTTTTGCGCTTGGATTAGGACTACCAATTCGCCATACCCAGTGAGTTAGTCGCTAACCCCCAGAAGCCAAAGGATAAGCCTCTGCGAACCAAGCGAGGCCACCGCAAGTCGATGCTACCCGACGCCGACCCCAAAGCACCCGCCAGTGCATCCTTTGTCACCAACGCGGCCGGTTCCCCTACGTCCGAGACATTCTCTCACCCACCGGAAAGCCAGTCCAAGGCTGAACACTCCAATGGCGTCTCCAAGAGCGACTCGAAAAAGCCTACGGATGCTTTCGACCTGTTCTGTTCAGAGACACGGCCGGTGCTTGAAGCTAAATACAAAGACAGCGATGAGCATATCAACCTGGATGAGGAATTAACTCGTCGCTGGAAGGAACTTTCAGAAGCCGAGAAGGACGATTTTGAAGCCAAGTTCGATCTCGTCATGACTAAGAGTCCCGAGCCTAAGAAAACACCCGTCTCAGACAAGAAGGATGACAAGCCCAGCGAGTCCAAGTCCGTGGCTCAAGACGAGGACGTTGAGATGGGCGATGATACCGAGGATCAGGACACTCAGGCGGGGGAGAAAGCAGACGACTGAGTGTCGATTGTATTACAAGGGAGGCGTTATGGTGGGTTCACGGTTTATCAGCACATCTTGGCCAATGTACTATTCAGACGTTTTCACATCGAGAGACCCCATGTCGAGAAAGGATCAGGAACTATAGATTAAGCAACACAAGCTCTTCGCGTGCATCGTCTCCAACTTTGCCGCGAAGCCGTCTATCTAATATTTGTATGTTTTGCACCGGTACTCCTGACCCTCATGTTTTGCCCGTTTTCTGATCCTCAAATCAAACTGAAATGCACAATCTTAACTTGGCCAAACGACGCTGAATTAGAGGCGGAAACAAGAAATGCAATGCTGGCCCGAGATTTAGTCGCCGATATATAAATCCACCACGATGTTCACCGCAGCCACTAGAATTTCTGCGGCAATCAGAACAATAACTAGAAAGTGGTTAGCATATTTCACTTGAGCCATAGAGACAGGGATTTCATACCAATCCATTCAAGCTTCTCATCATGGCCGTGGCTAAGCTCTCCCTTTAGCACAGCCAACAAGTCTGCTATGACGTCGAGACGTTCTGTCAGGAGGCCGACACGCTGGTCCATCTCCAAATAACTCCTGACAGCCTGGTAGACGGGCTCGAGCTGCGGCTCTACCCAGAAAAGCTCTGGTGTGTCGAGGACGGAACCGTTGAGGTGAATGTTGATGCGCAAGATGAATAGCTCTCCAATCTGCATGTTGATCTGCGACCGCCTAAGCGCAATTTTTCCTGTTGTGGCTATCTGTGTAGGAATATCCTTGCAAGTGTCAACTGTTGATGCGATCAGCTCTTCGAAGAGCGAAGTCTGGAATGGTCAGCAACATGTCCAAGTAAGCGTCACCAAGTCTCAAGATTCACTCACTTTGACGCTCTGTGCCAGCGCATGAGAAATGGCCAGCTTGGTCATGTAGTTGTTCTTGTCGCGAAGAGTAATGAAATCGTTGTAGATACGGGCCTGGTAATCCTTGGTGTAGTAAAAGTTGAATAGTTCCGTCTCGACATCATCGGGCGCAAGTTTCTCGGTCTCGAATTTGGCTATCTCCTTGAGAAATCTCGCTTCCTGGGTTTCTGTCATTCCCCAGATGACCACTACACCATAGTCGAACAGGAACACCTCGGGCGTGTGTACTTGTATATCGAAATCGGGATTGGTCTCGCTTATCGAGTCGTGATCCTCAACCGCCGAGCCCAGGAAGTCCGCGCTGTCGATATGAGAACCGTTGCTGTTGCTGTTGCCGTTGCCGTTGCCGTGAGTATGGCCATTGTGCCCAGAAGAATAACCCTGATCCTGGTGATCAACCCCTTCTGAGTGTAAATCAGCCAGTTCGCTTCTTTGCTGTGCAGCCTCGATAGCATCGCCTCCGGTTGAATGCCGCCGTTCATAGCTCTGTACTGGGTCGCGACCGCGCGCGGCCTTTGCAGTGTAGTTGTATGGCGTATATATGCATTCGTCGATAAGTTTGGGGTTTGCACCTCGAGTCTTTCCTCGCCCCTTGAGGAACCTCATGAGGGCTTCCATCTCGTACCGGTTGGCGGTACAGTATGCTGTGACACGCGGCAACTGGTCTCGGTCTGCCTTTCCAAGCTTTGCTGCGTCCCTTCGCGCAGCGGGATCCTTGATACGTGTGTATTGGGAGTAGACATCCCCTCCATTCTCATCATCGTTGGGGTCATCCAGGTCGGGATTGGGTAGTAGCTTGAGTTTTTCTGTCTTTTTCGTGCTGCGCTGAGGACCAATCTTGGGCCCAAAAGCTAGGTGAGCAACGGCAGGTACCGATCCCTGACTGTTTCTTCTTCGGAGCTTGTTGTTAAGAGCTGTAAGCATGGGAGGGCCGCCAGCGGCACCACTGACGGAACCTGTAGCATGATGTCCTGGAGCACGATGCTGGAAGGGTTGTCGGCTGGGTTCAATGGTTCTTGTGACGGGATTATCACTGAATGTAACGGACCGAGTTCCTTTAGGGCGATGCTCTGTAGTCGGAAGCAGAGGGGACGTCTCGCTAGGCGCAGCGTCTGATGAGGTGGTATGAGATTCCATCGTGATTCCGAGGTCAGAGAAGATCAGTCGAGGCTATCAGATCGCGAGTGATATGGTCCCTTTCGTGCGCATCGCTCTCCAATAGAGCATAGAGGAACTCCGAATGGAAATGATGCGGCAACAATGGTTGAATAGATGATAAAGGCGAAGAACCTTTTCTGTGGTTGGATTACTTTTAATGACGTCTGCAAATGTTATGTACTACTGGGTTAGGTTTTCAATTTCCGCGACGCGCAGGGAACTGGTCCACTAAAAAGCCCACTTGGGCGCCCAAGAACTGCTTGGTGAACCACTAAAGCAACCTTGAACCTTTAACCTTGAACCTCCCGTAGGTCGGGACAGAGCTTCACCGATAAGTAGTTCAAGTCAACGTATGATGTTTAAGCCCAGGAGAGCGTGAGCAATGGCCTTGGATGATGAGACATTATATCTATTGCAAGTTTCGAGCCAAGATTTCGCCATATTCGCCCCGTCATTGCCAATGTTTAAGATGCCGGTTTGCATCTTGGTTGCATGATGTAATCATGCAAAAGCTAGACTTACATCCACTCGAGCATGATATCTACCTAGACATCAATAATCTTCACGTCTGACTTGAGCCCAGACTTATCCAACCGGTCAACCAGACCTTGTCCCAAGCAAGCTGGCGTATAGGATCCTCCCTCAAGTTGAAGGTCGTCTTGGAGGATCGTAGCAGCGATCTCGGCGAGAAGCTTCCCGGTCACTATAACAATTACATTAGAATCGCTCAACAACTTTACAAGCAATGCGCTCAACCTACATAGGTAAATGCCACCGTGATGCCACATGCGGCAAAATGCTGCCTTGCCAGCAGGCTTCTCAGCATCAGGATATGCGATCCCGCGGTATTCAATCTCCTCTTTTTCTGTGTCTTCTCGTTTGGCGCCATCTCCTGGCTGATAGACGAGCTTCTTGAGAACGCTTCTCAATGGAGCAACTGACATAAGCAGCAGAGCACCAACAATCAGAGCCCAGTGGAGGAAGATTCCGTGAAGCCAATTGCGCGCTTTCATGCGCTCTGTCCAGACAAAATTGGGGCCGTAGAACTCTTCTTTGCGAGATGGTGTCTCAGACAACAAACCCCAGGTACGCTCAACAACTGCAACATCAGTCGAGCCCGCAATAGAGGTAGTTAAGAGTCCAAGATTAGGAACACTTGAGACGCCAAAGACTTTCTCAACAATAGAGCTCTTGGGCCTTGTAGGCTCTTTGTGTGGGACCGGAGATTGAGCATAGGGACTGCTTGCTTCTTTAATTTCGTTGAGTGAAAAGACGTCCCAGATACTCAATGCAGTAGCAAGGGTGCCACCAGAAGGTGTCGAACTGTGACATGGTCAGCTTCTTGCTTGCGGGCCTTGTCAAGTGCAAACTAACTTGATGTTGTGGAGAGAAATGGTGACATCTCGTGTCTGAGAGCCCAATTCAGTGCGAATCGTCTTGGCCAGGAGCCATGTGCTGAGATCAGCGGGGGCAGATTCAATTCCAGCTTGGGGGATAAGGATGGCGCCCGTCTTTTTGGCTGTCGACTCATATTTCTTGATCATCTTATGAACCCAGGCAGCCTCACCAGTGACGTCTACATAATGGGTGCCCGCCTCAGCGCAAGCCTTGTAAGCATGCTCGCCATAGAGACTGTAGGGTCCAACAGTGGTAAGAAGAACACAGGTCTTTTTCGCGAGTTTGCTGAGATCCTCGTCATTGAGACTAGCGATTTCAACGGCTATACCCTGTTAGTTTCTGCTATGATGATTGTATGAATAAACCCCATACCTGGTGGTAGTCGATCAGAGTTGAGCTTGTTACAGTCTTCAACAATGGCCTGCAATTTTGACTCTGTGCGACCTGCGACAGCCCACTTGAGATCAGTTGGAAGATGTGTTGCAATATATTCAGCTGTCAGTCTTCCCGTGTAACCTTTCTTGCGGTTAGTCTAAGCTCCCGTGTTGGGTGTTGATGAGAACTTACCAGTGGCACCAAAGACAACGATGTCGTATTGACGACCATGATCCTTGATGAGAGGCATGTTCAGTTGATAGCTCGAATTAGATTTGTCAAATATTTAAAGACAGTAGTATCAGTAAAGATATCTGAATAGTCACGAGGTGCATGTGATTGAGAAAAGGAGAATGTTGTACAACTTTCAAGAGTGGTCTGTCACTTGTATAAAGTATGCTATCTTTTACAGCCGAGGGACATGCATCAATCTTTCGAAAGCGCCTTCGGGGACCCTTGCAGCCATCCATTGCGGATGTTTATCCACCCCTGGCCTCGGTGGCATATGATCTTAGGACAACACTTAACTATCAACGAAACGTATTGATGCCTTCAACTGGCGATCAATTAGACTATAGGTTTAATTGATGATTTTGGCAGGGTTCAAGTGACTCATAAAGCAATCCTCAGAGCTTGAATCATGGCACAGCGTCACCAACTAAAAAAGACCCTTATCATCCATAGGTAGCCTTCAACTGTACATTGACACTCACCTCAACATCAAGAGCGTCATGATTAATGCAACCGGAGGATGCACCTATGGGAGCTAGTTCTTCCGAGTCATAGTGTCCAAGCACAGAATTGCACAATTAGATCATCTGCCGACGTTTTCCCGTCAGGCCCATTTTCAAAAATTCTATTGTGGGGCCCTCGCTTCCCTCCCCACCTTGCCCTAAGAACCACAAGGTCGTTCTTTCCAGCAACATTTTCGGTGTCAGCCTCCCAACCTAGTCGAGCAACTTCACCTCCGCCCGACCATCTCTTCGTCTTCATCCTCCCAAGACGTCCCACACATAAACCTTCAAGATGACCAAGCGAACAAAGAAGGTCGGTGTCACGTACGTATCGCCCTCCTGAATTGATATTGAAGCGCAAGAGCTAACAAGTACACAGCGGTAAATACGGTACCCGGTAAGTTCACGACGAAAACCCACGCCCGAAACATGACGAAAACGAACATCCCCTTCGACCTGGACTCTGCTGCCTGCGACGTTATCCCTGGTGTCGACAACTGTATCCACGAGCAAACTATGTACTCGATTAAGGGGGGCACTTGGACATACTCGAGGAGAAGGTCACAGCCGCTCACGGGCAGCACGAGACAGCGAACATGTTACGGGCGGGCGCCTTCGTAGAACGACAAACTAATGCTCGGTTTCTAGTTACGGTGCTTCCCTGCGAAAGCAGGTCAAGAAGATGGAAATCACTCAGCACGCCAAGTACACTTGCACCTTCTGCGGAAAGACCACCGTCAAGCGACAAGCTACCGGTATCTGGGACTGCAAGGCCTGCAAGCGCACCGTCGCCGGTGGTGCTTACGTCGTTGCGTGCGTTTTCCTCCCCTTGCCGCTTTGGTATCTTGTACGACGTCAGGCAACTAACATTAGAATAGCACCCCTGCTGCCGCCGCCATGCGATCAACTCTGCGACGACTCCGAGAGATTGCTGAGGTTTAAGAGTGGACTTTAGCGGGAGGAGAAAACGGCTTTGCTTTTCGGTATGGTGTACGGGGGGAACATGGATTTCGTGCCTACACTACGAGTTGACAGTTTGGACGTCGACACCCGATCTTCGGTCACATAGAAGCCGATCGATTAGCAATGAACAAAAAAGAATTGCATGGTTTCGGACCCTTTCAACGACTGGCCGGCTTCCGCGCAGCGCAAAATTTCCACAGTTTGTGAGGTCATCGTCAACCGGCGCTGGCAATTCCAGCTCATGTGCGCGGGGTCGGCACATTGTTATATGATTATCTTAAAGGCATCATCGCCGGGCACCAGTTGCGCTGGCCGTTTCGACGTTGGTGTTCCAGAGATTCATGCATCTTCAACACTGCAAAGCATAAGGATCAGGTTTTGCGCTCTATATCGTCATTTGTGAGAAGTGAGGTTTATGCTGTTCTGGGCCAATGGAGTCACAAGTTTAGCGGGCTTTATGACAAGGTCAACTTTCAAAGAGATCCATTGTACCGGATTCGAGTCTAGGGCAACGGAGCACCAACCACCATAATGTTTTTCCTCCCTGTGCCCCAAACCTGATGTGCGCTTCAGGTTCAGGATATAAGGTATGGCCCTAATGGCAGGCCGTGCTCTAACTGTGATAATTCCCTTTATCGCCTTGGGACTGAAGGTGTAGTTTTCATGTAAGGTAAGCTGCGTGTTTAAGTTACGTGCATACCTACCAAGGAGATCCAATGCCAGAATGAGTACCTAGGTATGTGACCCAAGCGAAGAGACTAAGGCCTATTTGGATATAAATGCGGTAACGTAAAAGCCAGGCCCAAGGTGAGATCGTCACGAGGTCGGGTCGTCTGAGCTAGAAGGCAATAGTTGGTAGATCAGCCTCTTGGGATCTCCCGCCTGTGTCTTGCGAGCCGTGGTGAGAAGTTCGTAACTGTAGCATGGTCTTGAAGAGCTAGCATAGATTTAGAACGGCGATAGCATTCCGCATCTCGTAGGGGATAGATTTGGCCACACACACACACACACTTATCTTGTATATTTTGGCTGTCCCTTTGTTTCTTCCAATCTGGCACGTGGAGCAGCAACTAATGGGTTTACAGTGTTGTTGGTTTCCATGACCTCATGGTTCATTTGCTTCCGCCTTGTTGATTGTTATCTTTCCGGTTTCTGGTGTTTATCAGGCCATCGATTTGTAGGTCATGTCTTGGCATGTTACTCGAGGAAGTGGCTTAGGCGTCGACCAACCTCAATACTAAGACTGACTGTCCCTTGAGAGTTGCTGTGGCGTTTGTTGCTTGATGAGGCACCCCTTGCGTTTCAACAGCACATTGGGAGTTTAGAGTTGCAGTATTCACTTACGATGCAAGTATAATATAGTTAAATCATACATAGGGTCTTATATTACCTATCCACGTTATCTGCAACCTCCCTGCCTGTGTCAAGACATATTAGTGCTCAGCCCTTCTAAATGTCCTGACCGACCACCATCCATCCTTTTTATACCCCTGCTCGCTGAAAATAGGTAGCAGGACCCTGCACCGTCGCGCCAGCTTGCAAAATAAAGGCCCCAGCTGGACTCTACTCCTCCAAATAACTCGACTTGAGTTTCAGCACCCGTAGAAAACTCGGGTTGAGCAAGAATAAGGGAAAATACGCCAAAGGCAAAGGTATGTATACCTAGAGATACTGTCTACAATACCTTCACCTGTTGTTTGTTGTCAAGCTTGACGCGATCAAGTCATCCGTCATTCAGGGTTCTTGGTTGCTCTGATTGGCCATCTCGCAAGTCTTAGTAGGCGCTCTCTTGTACCTACCAACCATCCACTAACATCACCACTTCTCTCACCAGGCGCCCCCCAAAAAACCCGCCTAAATCGATCACGACCTCGACCCCGGGCCGCTTTACCACCATCACCACCCGCTCGAATCGATTGCATTCGAATTTCCTTTGCCCTGCGCAGCCGATTCCTATCTTACATGTTTTCATCAAAATACAGTCTGTTTTATCAGAATCGACATCATGTCTGAACCGGAGCAGTGCATCATATGCCTGGATCCTCTGCCTACGTCTACGTCTACGTCTACGTCCACGTCCACGGCTGCATCCTCCCTCCAAGCTCACGCTCCAGCTGCCGTCCCTGGCGGTTTAACCACTACCGCCACCGACATCCTTCAAGACGACTCCAATTATCTCAACGTTGTCGCTGCACTCGACGGATGCAATCACATTATCCACGATGCGTGCATTCGTTCCTGGGCTCAAAAGACAAACACATGTCCCATTTGCCGTAATCCATTTCATTCGGTCCGCGTATACAACGGTGCCGATGGTACGTCTGGAGCTTGTCCCCTTGCCTCGTGCATGTACACCCACTGACCGTTACCTTGCTGTAGGAACCGCCATCTCGAAATACGATGTCCAGGATAAAAAGCAGGTTGCCGAATTTGATGTAAGACAATGGCTTGGTGAGAATCCGGAGGAAGACGAAGAGGAACAAGGCAATCCCTGCCCTATCTGCAACTCTTCTGAGCGAGAAGACATCCTCCTCCTGTGCGACAGCTGCGATGCTGCCTACCATACTCATTGTATCGGCCTCGACGATATTCCCGACGGCGACTGGTACTGTATGGAATGTTCTCATCTTTTCCACCTCGACCAAGAACCAGAAACCGCCGAAGCTGCAGACCGATCCCCTCGCCCTTCCTACGTGCGTCGTCCGAACCCTCGAAATGTT
Source organism: Fusarium sp. NRRL 66739 (assembly GCA_021655895.1). Taxonomy (NCBI): domain Eukaryota; kingdom Fungi; phylum Ascomycota; class Sordariomycetes; order Hypocreales; family Nectriaceae; genus Fusarium; species Fusarium sp. NRRL 66739. The sequence continues at coordinate 18,074 of JAJJWO010000469.1, forward strand.
CGCGGATATCATGTGCGAACCCGAGAACGACTGAGGAGAGCCCGCAGGCAAGCTCGAAATGTTGAGTGGCAAGGCGCTTGGGGCCAGTTCTCGGGTCGCTTCTACGAGATGAGTGACCTGGATTTGGACAACCATGACAACGAGGACGAAGAACTTGAACAGTACAGAAGGTTCCAGGAAGCGGGGCGACGCGAACTCGAGCGCTGGCAGCAGCGAATGGACATTGCTCGCCGCCTAGGCGCTCGCGATGTCTTTGCGAACAACATTCCGCCGGCCATTAGTGAACGTCTTCAGCCAGCGCCCGAGCCAGTGCAAGAAACAGCCGATGAAAGACGAGCTTGGGGGGCTCTAGATCGTGCCCGGGAGACCGAAGAACCAAGTACCAATTCTCGCAAGCGTAAAGTACGGTCTGTAACTGCATCTCCTCGCGAGCCCGTTCAAGAACCCGAAAGAAAGCTCAAGCGTCCCCGAACACGACGTCTACCCACGCAAAACGGCGAGGGCTCAAGCTCGGTGTCGTCTCCAGCACCTGGGCCTTCGACAGCAAGGGCCACCGCCAATGGATCATCTTCCAGGAACGGCGTTACCGGACATGGCAGCATCGATCCCCCTTTAGTGTCATCGCTGTTGAAAGAGCTTGAACCCAGCAACATGTCTGACGACGAGACCTCAGCAACGACCAACGGGTGGCGATATCCGCCAGAGGCTTCATCTCCAGCCCTTTCTCCGGCTATCTCACCGTCACCATCTGCTCACAGCAGTCCTCGCGCCCTATCTCTTACGCCACCTCCCTTCCCAAGCCTCAACGGCAGGCCAACCTCACCAACCCTGTCACTCAGCAGTACTATTCAGCCCCGATACGCACCAGCAAACTATTCCCCTACTCGTGCAAACCACGATCACAGCGACCCAGAGACACGCTCGAATAGACCAACAAATTACTCTCCAACCCGTACGAGTCATGACCATAGTGACTCGGAAACACGGGCAAGCAAACCCAAAGAAAGCCGACCACTGGAAATACGCCAACCCCGACCACGCCGCCCGTCAGAGGTGCCACCAGCGCAAAGAACGGAGCAGTCTCCAACAGAAAGCAACATTACGCAAGAAGATAAAGTCAGGATAAACGAGATTGTCAAGGGTGCATTGCGACCGCACTGGCGGTCTCGTAAACTCACAACAGAACAGTATTCGGTCATCAACAGAGACATCTCAAGAAAGCTTTATGACGAGGTCAAAGGCGCAGCGTCGCTAAATGATGAAGCCCGCCGGCAATGGGAAAACCGGGCCACCAAAGAGGTAGCTCAAGCAGTTGCAGAGTTGACTGCTTAGCTTGACGATATGACATATCAAGGCGGGAACAGAGTTTAGCAGGCGTTCAGGCATCATCCAGGGGTTCCATGTGGTATGATACCCAGCATCATTTGAAAGGCGGACATGATTCTTTGCATTTTGATAGCGTGGTGTCGCAACGGAGTTGAGTCGGGAAATAACATAAAGTCTGGTATAGGTATATCATGTGTTTGGGCCATGGTTGTTTTTGGCTCCGATGTGTATTTAGTCTCGTGTCTCGATATCTTTCCTGGCTTGAGTTTAGGAAACAATGGACGGTGTTGAATCCAGATTGAGATGAGTATGAATGCTGTGAGCTTGCAAATACTGAGTACGTAGTGCGGGCTGTTGAGTCGTTGCTTAGGTCGAGCTTGATGAAAACCTTTAGAGCTCAGTGAACTGATAAGACATAGACCGATGAGCATGCATCACCAAAGCACCAGAGCACTCGATAAAGACATGGCCGAAAGCATTTAGCTGCCCCATTGCGACTACAGTGAGTGCTATTTGTCACGGCAAATTTACATAAATCAACTCAAATGAGACACAATGAAATGTCAGCAGTATCTATCTAACAGAACCCGGTAGGATGAAGAAGTTTCTTGCAGGCCCCGCTAGCGAAAAAGACTGCGGAATTCGCTCTCGGCACGCGTAAATGATCAGGACGTTCTGGAGGTGGAAACAGGTCTTGACGATAAGGAAATGGCGCCTTGAGAGGAGAAGAAAAGAGAAGAGAGAAGCGAGTGGGAATTTTCTGGGTGATAAAAAGAAGCAGTGGACTTGGCCTTGATGCCTGAGGCCTAGAGAGACGGCAGTGGGCGGGCACTCAGTGGAGGGGCCGGAATCCCTGCCAGTCGAGCGAGGTACGTACCGCCTCCAGCTGCTCAGCGTGAGCGGCAAAGGAAAAAGTTCGAGACTGAACATCGAACATCACCAACTCGCCGTCTGTCGCCCAATCGCAACGTCGGGAGCCAGAATGACAGCCTCAAGTCGAGGTGGACGGGCCGTTCAGGCTGTGCTATCCAGTGAGTCAATTCGCTATCTGACCAGTCTCAATTGATGCCCAGCAGCGACGAGAGAGAACTGGTCATGTCTAAGCCCTCACTCTCACGAGACTCGACATAAACTGACCCTGTATCCTCCTCCTCCTCCAGCTTCTCCCAACGTCTGCGCCCGATGCGCCTCCTCTCCCGCTCCCGCCTTTACCAGACTCTCGGCCCGACTCTACTCCTCCGCCTCCGTTGACGCTGCCGCTGCCGCCGCAACAACCCCCGGCGATGCCTCCGTCATTCCTCCAAAAGCCGCGAGCCATACTCCGCCGCCCTACGATGTCCGCTCCGGTATGATCCTCACGCGGCCGCCCCTCGTTACGCGGAAACTGCACCCCTTTGAGAACGCCTTTTACTTCTACCAGAAGCGTCTCGAGGAGCGTCTCAACACCCCCTTCATCACGAGCATCTACTTCAAGCCCGACACGGCCCGTCGTCTTGACTGGAACATCAAGGTCGAGGAGCGCAAGGGCACCGTTGCCAAGGAGCTGGGTGTGTACCATGGCAAGAGCTCAAATGCGTGGGACGATGAGCTCAAGGTTGGCGACGAGCTGAGCAACCAGGAGAGTGTCGTCAAGGCTCTGCTCAAGGATGCTGAGGCGCGTGTCAGTGACGACGCCGAGGTTATCGCTCCTGAGGATGTTGTTCCTGTTGAGCCTCCTGTAGACCGTGTCACCGAGGCTGATCGCAAGGGTGATGTGCGACGGTTGGATCGCCAGCTTGATCGGACCTTGTATCTCATCGTCAAGGGCAAGGATGGTTGGGGTTTCCCTGCGGATGTGATTCCCAAGGATCAGAACCTCCACGAGGTAGATACCCCTGAGGCACCTATTATACTGATATATGCTAACAGCCAATAGTCCGCAAAGCGTGTCCTAGACCAGGCCGCTGGTGTCAACATGAACACCTGGGTTGTCGGTCGTGTGCCAGTCGCCCACGTCGTCTCACGACCTGCGATCAAGTCCGACGGCACCGTTGAGAAGAGGGGCCAAAAGACTTTCTTCCTCAAAGGCAGGATAATGGCTGGCCAGGCTGATCTAGAGGGCAACCCCTTTGGTTACACCGACTTCAAGTGGCTGACCCGCGAGGAGCTGCAGAAGGAGTTGCCGTCTGGCTACTTCAAGGGCGTGCGCAACATGATGGCCGACCGGTAGATGGGAGAGGTTGGCCAAGGTAGCTTAGGCAGTATTGGGTGCTGCGTGTATAATTATCATGTATACTTTGCTGTACAGAAGAATCAACAAGTCAAACTTGGCATTTGTCTATGAGTAACGTTGGATGCCAGGCCTTGCTTTTACAACTCGTTCGAATAACGTCGATTGACATGACCAAATGCATATCATGAATGGTGAGAAACGCAATAAATTACCCTTACGTCACACCAGATTCGATGCTCGCTCAAATATGTAGCTACCTAGATAACCTCATCGCCTCAGCAAAGCCGCTCAAAACACACAAAGTTCAGCATCCTTCTCGCCTGAAGGAATAACAGCAGGCAATCAAGCACCTGAAACTTATTCGTAATCGCCTAAGGGGATTGATCTTAAGCCGCCCAACGCCAGTCCACCATATCCATGCACAGTTTTACATACAACCCAGTTCAGTTCAGCTCCGTTATACTCGGCTCAAGCCGGCTTCGCTTGACCCTCGACGAATTCCAGGGCCTGCTCTCTGCTGACCGTGTCAATTGAGCTCGTCTTGTTGCGGAACGTCACACCATAACATCTATCTGCGACGTGTACGATCTCAGGTCGGAAAGTAGTGCAGATAAACTGAGTGCCGATCTCGTTGGAGATGGAGTCGAGAAGAGCTGCAACAGCAGTACGGTACTGAGCGTCGAGGTTGGCGTCGACTTCGTCAAAGATAACCATGGGACTGCTCTCGGTAGCCTGTAGGGCAAAGATGAGGCATAGTGCACATAAACCTGGTCATTCATGTCAGTTAATAAGTACTTGAAAGGGAAACAGGGCGGCTCACTCTTCTGGCCACCACTGAGCTGTTGGATCTTCTGTTGTTCGTCCAGATGCTTCGAGTTGAAGGACACACTGATTCCTACACCAGTGTAGTTTTCAACGGCCCCTCGTGCCTCTCCGTCTGATTCATCTGCGGGTTCCTGGCGGCGATCCGCACGACGTTGAATGAGCAGACGGCCATGGCCAGCTGGGACCAGCTTGCCAAAGATGGTTGTGAATTCTCTTGAGACTTGCTTGAATGTACGCTCAATAGCCTCATCCTTTCGGCGGTCAAGGTGCTCAACCAGCTCCTCAATCGACCCCTGAGATTCGTCCAGCTCTTTGCGTCGCTTCATCAACTGTTCTTGCTGTGTGGTGAAGTTGTTGTACTGCTCAAAGGCTTTCTTGTTGACATGTTTGTACTTCTTCAGCGCATCATTTACCCGCTTGATCTTGGAAGAGACCTGCAAATACATTAGTTCACCAACTCATATCGCGCAAGACGCTGGCAATACTCACTGTTTTGGGATCCATGTTCTCGTACTTGTCGAAAGCCTCTTCAGGCAGTACACCAAGGTCGCGGATAGTCTGGGCACACTCGGCAGCTTGTGTCGTCAAAACGGCTTTCCTTCGTAGGCTCTTGTCCATTCTCTTCTGCTGCTTCTCGATTCTTGCCGAGATCTCTTGCTGTGCCTGTTCCCGCTGAGCTCTCTCGTTCTCAAGTTGCTCTAGGCGGCTTTGAGCTTCGTCTAGTTTTGATTCCACTTCCTGGAGACTTGTCTCAACGGCTTTCTGCGCCTTTTGCGCCTTCTTGAGTTCTCGCTGTGCCTCCTTCAATCCGCCGGCCGAGGATCCCGAGGCTGAGTTCTCAAAGGCCTGGCTGTTGAGCTGATCAAGCTTCATCTGCAAGTTTTGGCGGAGATCCACCTCTAGAAGCTGCTTCTGTCGTTCAAGGTCACGCCGAGCTCGGCTAAGTTCGTTCCATTGCTTTTGCAGCTCCTGAGTGCTCGCGCCGAGTTCTTCCAGCTGTCGTTCTTCAGCAGCTGTCAGACTCTTCTTAAAGTCAGACCGCAGTTCGGTCTCGTGGGCAGCAAGGTCTTCCATGAAACTGTTCATGTTATTCTCAATTGCATCTCGACGCTTGACAGCTGCGTCGAGGTGGTTTCGCTCGTTCTCAAGATGCGCTGACTTGTTTCGCAGCTCATGTCTTAATGGTTCAAAACCATCGTCAGCCTGGCGTAATCTTTCTTTGGCCTTTGTGAGTTCCGACATAGCGGCGGTGATCTCTTGATCCTTGAGCTCTACCTGTCGGCGGATATCCTGAGACTGAGACAATAGTCTCTCGTATTCGTCCCGCCATTTGTTCACGGCCTGAACCGCTTGCAAGCGCGACTTTCGAGGATCGATATATCCACCAGTCATGGCACCCCTCTTGTTGGTTGTGTCACCTTCGGCGGTGATACCGTCAACGCCGTGGCTTCTTGCGTATTGGCTGGCCACGGTTAGGTTCGGGCAGACAACGACCTTCCCAAAGACTTGTTGGAAAGCCTTCTCGTACTTGTCATCGTACGTAATCTTGCTTAGTAGCGGAACGGCATCGTTAGTCCTGGGGAGGTTGATCTGTCGAGGACGCAGTTGAGCGATAGGCATGAACGTGACTCGACCTCCGTGTTGCCTGTACAAAGTGTCTGCAAGATAAGTGGCAGTATCTGCATCGTCCACAACATAGTGGAACAGACTTGCGCCGGCGATCTGCTCAACAGGAAGTCGGTAAGCATCGCTAACTTCAAGCAGCTCGGCTAGCGTTCCGTAAGCTCCTGGGATGTCGCGCTCTTGTTTCAATCGTCGAATCGTCGCCAAGCCACGCGCAGTTGCTCCATCCATGGTGTGCGCCAACTCACGTTCAGCGGCCTCTTTCTCCTGTCGGGCATTGGATATGACAGAGTTGAGCTTGTCGTCCTCACGTCTGACGAGCTTGCGTTCGTCGTTGAGCTTGTCAATAACGTCGCTTGCCTTGGCTACCTCATCTGCGAGAGCTGCTCTCTCGCCGCTGAAGTTGGCCAAACGGGCTCGCAAGTCGGTCACCTCTTGCTCGGCCTGTGCTATCGATTGCTGGACCCTCTCAACTTCCTCGTCTGCATCGATTTTGTTGGCCTTTTGTGTGCTGATGTTGAGTTCAAGCTCCTGGATCTCTTTCCGTAGCCATGCATCACGCTCAGTCTTGTTCCTAAATTGAGAACCTCGGCTTTGCTTGGCGTACAAACGATTACGAGTGGCCTCGGCGTGGTCCAGTTGTCGCCTAATCTCGTCCTCTTCCTGTTTTCTTTGGTTATAATTCGGTGTGATGGTTGCAAGCTGCTGTTCTTTGGTTGCTATTTCGTTTTGCACGGCCTCTAGGTCGGCAGCATGCTGTGCCCGAGCTTGATCCTGCGCAGATTGTCCTTCTCTCAAGTTCTTGGTCTTCATTTCTGCCTTGGCCATGGTCTTGGCGCTATCACGCCTATCTTCCTCGAGTTGCCTCCGGTCAATCTGCAGGAGCTCCATTTCTCTCTGTAGCTTGTGAATTTCGGATTCGAGCCGTGAGATTGCCTTTTCTCCCTCGGAAAATTCGGCCCGGTTAGTATCAGAGCTGTCAATGCCGTCTTGTCGTGTATTGTCAAGTTCTTCCAAAGCGGACTGTACTGTCACTTGTATGTTGTGGTAGTAGGCGTACTCAAGGCACCGTCTCTCTCGATCCTTGTCCTGAAAACCTCGGAGTTCTTCCTTTTCCTCCTCGAGCTCATCGAGTCTCTCTTTGATGTACTTCAGAAGCTCGTCGATTTTTTCCCTCTTGTTGTTCGTTTCGTTCATGATCTTGAGTGACTCCGCGCGGCGTGTTTCGTATACTTGTGTTCCCGCTACCTCCTTCAATAGGTTCAGCCTGTCGGATTCCTTCATGTTGGTCAGGGCAGTGACTCGTCCTTGCGGGACAATGTAGTAAGGATTTGATCGCGAGAATCCGGCAGCTTCCAAAAGATTCATGACGTCGGCCTTGGTCACAACCTTGCGGTCGACGGAATATTCATCCTTCTTGAGGCCGATGGTACGTCGCAAAATGACTTCCTTGTTGCCCGTTGGAAATCGGTCGTCGCTGTTGTCAAAGATGATTTCGACGTAGGCTGACATGACAGCAGAGCCAGATCCTTCGTGGAGGAGGCCCTGCCGCTCCTCGCGACTCATCTGCGTGTACGCATCACTGAGGACGAAGCGGATGGCTGCAAAGAAGTTGCTCTTTCCCGAGCCATTGCGACCGACAATGACATTGGTTTTTGACGAAAAGGGCTCAATGACGGTCTGATCCTTGTAGCTATCGCGACATTAGCAGTGAGGAGGGCGGGTGTAGGGGAAGCGAAGCAAAGCTGCGGTGATGCTAGCAATCGTACCTTTTGAAGCCCTGGATGATGATTTGCTTGATATACATGATGAACTGCGCCGGCGCTCCTGCGCAACATGCGAGAAGTCAGGGAACTTGGTCTACAAGAGGCTGCGCAGTCTCAGCGGTGCAGGCAAATTTAACCTCTTTGATGCGACTTGATGCGATTCGACGCGTCGGCTTTTGGGTACCGCGATCAAAGTGGTGGGCATTGGCGCGTCGTTGCGCCGTAACGTGGATTGCTGCCTGAGAAGCTAGGCGCTAGGTAGGTAAGACATCATTGCTTTCCGACATGGTCCGTGCGTGCTGTCGTGCGATCCTGGACAGCGATCTAAGAATACGTACTTAAAAACCAGCAACTTGTGTTGAATAGACGCTCTACCCATCAAATTATCGTGAATCTAATGCCCATACATTACAATTATGTACTTGGGAGAGCGACACTCTTGTCTGTTAAGTCTTGATATCATCCACTGCCAATATTATATACGTACATGCGCGGCTCAAGTATAAGCACATCGAGTTTATGCTATGTCTATTTGTTTGCGAATTGTTCTTCTTATATGAGCTCTATAGTTGAACAAGGTTGACTTCTTACAAGCCACCAACTGATACTCGGGTATCGTCTTATAGGTACGTAAGGGGCCGTTCATCGACGGTCATGGTGCTAGGGTGGGTTACAATACCATGTCTTGCTACGATGCATGTTACACCAATTACTGCATATTAAGTCGACGATAATTGTAGGCAACTCTCGCTATGTTCTAGACCTCGTCTTCCACAGCGAGATGTGACTTATGCGGAATGACGCACGCGTTGGTACCTGTCAGGCCAGGGTAGTGAAGTTTAGCCTCCCGCATCAGGAAGCTTGAGGTCTGCATGAGCTGCCAACAGCATCACGAATTGTAGGAATCGTAGATACGTAAGCGGGCCACGGAAGGCAACAACAAACATGAATGAGCATTTCGTTTGAGTTGACATGCAAATAAAGAAGACTGAGTACGATAGATAGCAAACATAAAATCGATGAATAGAGCTCATAAACATTGATGCAGGGTATGTTGAAGAAGCACACGATCATCAACACCCGTCCAATCAGGCGTCAGTTAAATGCATGATCTGCCGGATTAAGTATTAAACCGATTGCTTACCTCCAAAATGCCCGACCTTGCCTCTCCTCGAACCAGCGATCAAAGTCAGATCGCCGCTGTGAGGCTGGTGCTGGGCTTTCTGTCCTCAGCGCGGCCGGACCACACCTTAAGTGGGCCAACCAGCCCCAAGTGGATAAGCTTCGCAGCAGTGGACCAAAGGAAAGGCAGCAAAAAAAGGAGGGAAAAAAAAGAGCAAGGGCCGATGAATGACGCTAACAGGCAAGAGGGAAATTAAGCGAGCGCAGCGAAAGAAACCGTTGGCCGTGCTTCCCAAAGCCGCGCCGCGTGTATAAAAATACAAGCACTCACTTATAGAGGCCCGGCCTGCCCTCCACCCCGATTTTCCCAGCTGGCCACCCGGAACCACAGCAGCGCAGCGCAAGCGGCAGGAGCACCACCCACGCCTATCCAGGCAAGAGCAAGCTTCCAGTACAACCAACCTACGTACCTCACAGCTCACATGCCAGCTTAAAGTGGCATCCACTTTTTAATCAGTCTTATCCCCGGTCTCTTATTTTTTTTTATCATTGACGGGACGCTTGTTTTACTGCAGCAGACTGACGTTTGGCCATCCATCCATCCATCCACTACAAGTTTTCGGGGTTTCAGCTGTCTTGCGCAAACACGGCCCCATCTCCCTTCCGAACATCATCCTGCGACCCGGCCAACCAGGGTGTCTGGAAATCAACCTCACTGACTATCATCGTTATTTTACGTCCCATCGCAGTAAATTTACCTGCACAACATCACAACTTCCACCTAATCTCGAGTGCCGATGCTGCATGCGCTCTGACTAGGGATTTGTAATATCGGTTCAATTTAGACCGGGAACTTCGGCAAGCAACATTGGCCTGTGGTTGATAGCTTTGCTGGGCCTGCGCAAGCTCAGCTCAACTCAACTCAAAGGTTGTGCTGTGCATTGACTTTGAAGGCTTGACGCCGTCTTTGCATCACCAACTTTGTTGGTAAGTGATTCAAGCATTTCCCCTGTCATGTATCATTTACTTTTCCCCTTTTCTGTCCAATGATCCCTTGACGCTGTCTTCCCCCACACTCAGATTGTGCTGCGTCATGCGCGATGCACTGTCTTTTTTATTTAATGAATCATCTTCACTCCCCAGCAACTTCTCATCACATTTCAACACATCTTTATTCTTAATCTTGTCGGAGTGGCGTTTGTTGAACGTCCACATTCTCTTATATATTTGGGCTTGTCTTCCGGATGCATGCATCTCACTCCCGAACGACCCACCACAAATCCCGTCGCGTCGCGCTACACGATCCCGCCATACTGGAACCTATATCTACCACGTTGATGATACCAACCTGCTTCGATGAGATGAAGCCTTGCGGGCTGCTCAAGTTCTCAAACTAACATTGCGATGCAGCGATCGAGATGTCATGATACGCGCATATTAATACCCACCCACACTAATACACACAATGGCCTCGAGGTAAGTGCCCCTAATGCTACATCTCGACTACCTATGCTAACTTTCACTCTAGACTCGACAGATTAGTTACGTAAGTGTATATGGCTTCTCCATCTACCCTTAAAACCTATGCAAGCAGGAACATTCTAGCAGCTTTATGAAGTCGTCCATCCCTAGCTGAGACGAATACTGACGGACTTATAGTATCCTCGAAACGGGGAGTACGAGGCTGATTCGTGATACTGCTGTCAACCAACTTGCCGATTGGCAAAAGCAACACCCTGATGAATTATTTAACCTCCTTTCCCGTGTCGTACCCTATCTTAGACACAAAGAATGGGAGACAAGAAGGACCGCTGCTTCTGCCATAGGCAAAATTGCAGAACATGCTCCTCTCTACGACCCAAACTCCGAAGATGCTCCTGTGGAGCCAAAGAAGGAGGAACCTGTTCCTGAAAATGGACACATTAAAAAGGAGGAGGAGGACGCAGTATCCGATATTTCCGATGATGGTCTTTTCAAGCTAGATTCACTTGATGTTGAGAACATTCTCAAATATGGCAAGGAGCTACTACGTGGCGGTGGCATCGAGTACGGACTTGCAGCGCTCGATCCACAAGCACGATTGACGCACCAGAAGATGACCCTGAATGGACGATTGGGTCTACTTGGAAGGAAATACGAGGATGAGGAGATCGCTTACACAGGTGTTGATACTCTCAACGCGCCCGGGACACCGATGGATGCTGCTAATGGAAACGGACATAGCCGTGCTGATGGCGCTGGTACTCAAACTCAAGCGCCTGAGGAATCCCAGCTAAGCTCCAGGCAACTCAACGTGCTAAAGCGAAAACGCAAACGAGAGGCGATGAAAGCGTCGCAAGGCAAGGGAGGATTTGGAGATCTTTCTGTCAGGCGCTCGACGACGACGGGGTCCGAGAACCTGGGAGATGACTCGCCCATGCCTGACGGAGAATCCAAGAAGAACAGCAAGGTGAACGATTATTTCAACCTCGATCGCCCTGCCGACGTTGACGAGGACACCAAAGTTGTCAGCGAGTTCAAGGGGCCTGTGATCCCTATCAAGTCGGAACTCGAGGCGGAAGAGACGATGGAGGGTGCCGAGTGGCCGTACGACCGATTGTGCGATTTTCTCAAAATTGACTTGTTTGACTCTTCTTGGGAAACTCGACACGGTGCTGCGATGGGCCTGCGCGAAGTCATTCGAGTACACGGCGCAGGTGCTGGTAGGCTACGCAACAAGCCGAGAGAAGAAAACGATGTCCTCAACCGGAAATGGCTTGATGATATGGCCTGTCGTCTTTGTTGTGTACTGATGCTTGATCGCTTCACTGACTACAGTTCCGATACATCTGTGGCACCAATCCGGGAGACAATCGGACAGACTCTCGGATCTGTTTTGAAGCACCTGCCTTCGCCATCCGTCTATAGCACCTTCAAAATTCTGTACAGGATGGTGATGCAAGACGATCTTAAACTTGACCGACCCGTATGGTCCGTATGCCATGGCGGCATGATTGGTCTGAGATATGTCGTCGCGGTGAGAAAAGACCTTCTCCTGCGGGACAGCGATATGATCGATGGCATCATCCAGACTGTGATGAAAGGATTGGGTGACATGGACGACGATGTCCGTTCCGTCAGTGCTGCGACATTAATTCCCATGGCGAAGGAGTTTGTCACCTTGCGGCCTGCGCAGCTCGATGGTCTTGTATACATTATCTGGGAAAGCCTTTCGAATCTTGGCGACGATCTCAGTGCTAGTACCGGCCGTATTATGGACCTCCTTGCTACTCTTTGCAGCTTCCCAGAGGTGCTTGAGGCAATGAAGGCATCCGCCGCTCAAGATGAGGAACGATCCTTTACCTTGCTCGTCCCCAGACTCTATCCTTTCCTGCGCCATACCATAACATCGGTCCGCGTAGCGGTCTTGAAAGCGCTGTCGACATTCGCCAAACTCGATGCCGAGACCTCACAGGGTTGGCTCAACGGAAGAATTCTTCGCCTGATCTTCCAAAATATTCTCGTCGAGAGGGACAGAGATGCCCTCAATATGTCATTAGACCTATGGACAGCCCTTGTTCAAAGCCTGGCCAGCAAACCTGCTGTTTTAGCTGACGAGTTTGCCGCTCACATCGATCCGATGATGCAGTTGACTCTGCACCCGATTGGTGTTTCGAGGAACCCGATTCCGATGAACGCTGCGCTCTTCCAGAAACCTTCCGGAGGCACGTATAGCATTCCTGGCGTTGTTCATCATACACCTCGGAAGCCGTCGTCTCCTGACGCTTCTGACCGAGCCCCAAAGCGCCGCCGGAAATCTACCAAGGTTGAGGAGGCTCCTACAACCAGTCTCACTCACGATGTCGACGGCCATATGATGCAAGGCGATGTGGATCTTGTTGGCATGGACGTCCTGATCCGTTCTCGTGTCTCAGCTGCTAAAGCAATGGGATTCATCATGTCGCAGGTCCCCGCTGCCAGTTTGGATGATTACGACGCATTGTTGATTCCTGGTCTAGGTTCAGCATTTGCCTCCAGCCAACTTACTGCGTGTGTAATAATCGATGAGTATGCCACCAACAGCCAAACGTTAGGCGAGTCTCCTCGATATCTCGAGAACCTTCAACGTATCATTGATTCAGAACGACCAGCTGCATACAGAGATCTTGTCAACTTTATTCAGAGAGTCAGAACACAATGCCAGCAGCTTATTCATCTCTTCCGAGACCATGGCAAAGTTTCACACAGCAAGCTCCCGACCCTCCCTGTTGTTGTTCAAGGAGAAGCCGAAGCTGGGCCTAACGCCTTCTCTATCGCCACTGCAGAGAAATGCATCGGCGATGACTACGAGAAACTGAAGAAGGCAATGCCCCCTGGCCAACGTCTGATTGCAAGCCAGCAGCTATCCGATGCTCGTGATATGACTGTCCTGGCCATCGACGAAGCAAAAGCCATCAAGGCAGCTCGCGATGTTCGAGTCAAGGCAGCAGCAGCATGTGCCATGGTGGGTATGAAGGTGCTTCCGAAGAAACCTAGTCCCTTAATTAAAGGTATCATGGACTCTATTAAGACGGAAGAAAACCAACAGCTCCAAACTCGGTCCGCCGACACTATCGCAAGGCTCGTCCAGCTGTTTACTGAAAAGGGCCGCAAAGGACCAGCAGATAAGGTGGTATCCAATTTGGTTAAGTTTTCCTGCGTTGAAGTTGCAGAAACTCCTGAATTTCCAGTCCACGCCAGTAAGACTGATTGCGTGTTGTCTATGCAAAAGGAGGAAGACCGTGTGGACCATCCAGATGCTGCCAAATGGGCTCGCGAAGCTAAGGCTGCTCGTATCACTCGACGAGGAGCAAAGGAGGCACTCGAGATCCTCTCAACAACCTATGGTGCTAATCTGCTGGAAACAGTGCCCAGCCTGCGCACATTCATGGAGGAGCCACTTGTCAAAGCATTCTCTGACGCCTTACCCGCAGAAGCCAAGGATCCCGAACAGACTTTTGGCCAGGAGATTGTTGACGCCATGTCTGTTATCCGCACGATGACACCAACTCTCGACAAGGATCTGCATCCCTTTGTCATGCAAATGATGCCTCTTGTCATCAAAGCACTCCACTCAGAGTTCTCAGTCTTCCGATACATGGCCGCTAAATGTCTTGCTACCATTTGTAGTGTCATCACAGTTGAAGGTATGACCGCGCTTGTCGAGAAGGTTCTTCCATCAATCAACAACCCTGTCGACCTCAACTTCCGACAAGGTGCAATCGAGGCTATCTACCACTTGATTGCTGTGATGGGAGATGCCATCCTACCATACGTCATCTTCCTGATTGTGCCGGTCCTGGGACGAATGAGCGATTCCGACAACGAAATTCGTCTAATTGCAACAACGTCCTTCGCCACATTGGTCAAGCTGGTTCCCCTCGAGGCCGGAATTCCAGACCCTCCTGGTTTGTCTGAAGAACTGCTCAAGGGAAGAGATCGCGAGAGAACATTCATCGCTCAGCTCCTGGACCCGAAGAAGGTGGAGCAATTTCAGATTCCAGTGGCCATCAAGGCGGAACTGCGATCGTACCAGCAAGAAGGTGTCAACTGGCTCAATTTTCTTAACAAGTACCACCTCCATGGTATTCTTTGTGACGACATGGGCCTCGGAAAGACTCTTCAGACCATCTGCATTGTGGCAAGCGACCACCACCAGCGTGCCGAAGAGTTTGCAAAGACCCAGGCTCCTGATGTACGAAGGTTACCTTCTCTTATTGTCTGCCCCCCAACACTTTCGGGACATTGGCAACAAGAAATCAAAACATACGCGCCGTTCTTGAGCGTAACCGCATATGTCGGGCCACCGGCGGAGAGGAAGGCCATGAAACACAGAATTGGAGAGACCGATATCGTTGTTACCTCCTACGATGTATGCCGTAATGATTCCGAGGTGCTTGATAAGCATAGCTGGAACTATGTCGTGCTGGATGAGGGCCATCTAATCAAGAACCCCAAGGCCAAGATCACGCAAGCAGTGAAGAGGTTGGCTAGTAATCACCGTCTTATCCTCACCGGTACGCCTATCCAAAATAATGTGTTGGAGCTATGGTCTCTCTTTGACTTTTTGATGCCTGGGTTTTTGGGTGCTGAGAAGGTATTCTTGGATCGTTTTGCAAAGCCCATTGCTGCAAGTCGGTTCAGCAAAGCATCGTCTAAGGAACAGGAAGCAGGAGCACTGGCGATCGAGGCACTTCACAAACAGGTGCTTCCGTTCCTGCTGCGTCGTCTCAAGGAGGAGGTGTTGAATGATCTGCCGCCAAAGATCTTGCAGAACTACTATTGCGATCTGAGTGAGCTGCAGCAGAAACTGTTTGAAGATTTCACGAAGAAACAAGGCAAGAAGATCCAGGCAGAGGCCGGTCGAGAGGACAAGGAAGCCAAGCAGCACATCTTCCAGGCATTGCAATACATGCGAAAGCTGTGCAACTCCCCTGCGATGGTAATGAAACCAGGCAGCAGCCTCTACGACGACACGCAGAAAATCCTTTCCAAACAAGGAACTTCGATTGAGGACGCTCAGCACGCACCCAAGTTGACTGCTTTAAGAGACTTGCTGGTGGATTGTGGCATTGGTGTTGAGGGCACAGACTCAAACGACCCCTTGTACCAGCCCATCAAACCTCATCGTGCACTTATCTTCTGTCAAATGAAGGAGATGCTTGACATGGTGCAAAACAAGGTCTTGAAGGAGCTACTGCCCTCAGTCTCGCACCTTCGACTTGATGGGTCCGTAGAGGCCAACAAAAGACAAGATATTGTCAACAAGTTCAATAGCGATCCGTCGTACGACGTTCTACTCTTGACAACAAGCGTGGGTGGTCTTGGACTTAACTTGACTGGGGCTGATACAGTCATCTTTGTGGAGCATGATTGGAACCCGCAGAAGGACCTGCAGGCCATGGACCGAGCGCATCGCATAGGACAGAAGAAGGTGGTGAACGTTTACCGTCTTATCACGCGCGGCACTCTGGAAGAGAAGATTCTCAATCTGCAGCGTTTCAAGATCGACGTTGCGTCAACAGTTGTCAATCAACAGAACGCCGGCCTCTCAACAATGGACACTGACCAGATTTTGGACTTGTTCAACGTTGGCGATTCTGCGCCAAACCTTTTGGCCGACAAGGAGAAGAACAATATTGAAGGAAGAGAAGAAGACATGGTTGACATCGAGACAGGCGATGTGCGAGCACCTGGCAAGAAGGCCTGGCTGGATGATTTGGGAGAACTCTGGGATAACAAGCAGTATGAGGAGAGTTTCGATCTGGATGACTTCATGAAAACGATGTAGTGAAGCGAGCAAATGGTTGCTGAGGGCTTGCTGATAACCCAGAGGAGAAGCGCTTGAAGTGATGATAATTGGACGTTACATAGGAGTTTGCTAGAATATGGTGGTTTGGAATCCCGTCAATAACTTGTGTGCAATAGCCTAGATCGTACATTTAGCGAAGGCGTACTTTTGCTTATGGAAATATCTATGAAGGGGAATTCCAAGGATGGAACCCTGGATAAACACTTCTCTGATATTATATCACGTTCATGTGCTGGTATATGGTTTGATCAATACTGTTGAAAACTCCCTGGGCTTATACTGTCATATCAATTACTCTTCTTTAAGAAGATGATATTGATTTTTCATATTGATATGGTTTGATCAAAGTTGAAATTGACTTCATATATGCTTGGTCTATTTACTTTTGACTCGAAGCATGGAATTGAAGGCTTGGATGCAAGCAATAGGACTTGAGACTTACTACTCTCGAGGACAAATTATGCACAACGGTTGAGCGTCGATCTGGTTTAGAGCGTTCACACACAAGCTACGAATATAATACATCTCACGATCGTTTGTTGTCACAGCGAGAACAAGCAACCTTGCAATCACAGCGTAATTGGTTTAGTGGTAAAATTCTCCGTTGCCATTCGAGTAACGTCGGGGAGCCCTGGGTTCGATTCCCAGATTACGCATTACAAACAGGATGTTGTGGTCTCATCTTTTTGCCATTTCTTCTCATAATATTATGTGAATGCTGCGGTGATGGTCTGAGTGAGTCTTGGGACTAGGTTTGGTGTTGTGGCTGAGAGTGGCTAAATTCTGGCTGCGCCTTTTGCTTGTGGTAGGTAGGTAGGTAAGGTAGGCAGGGCAGGCGGGTGGGGTGGGTGCAATCACCCCGCCATCATGGTCGAGCTCAAGCTACGTCCAGAAACTTCCACTCGTACAACCTCATCTCTCGATCTCGTATATACTGCGACGCTATTCTCACAGGAAACTGATAAGTGCTATAGCGAGAATCGAAAATGCCCGTTGACTACAGTAAATGGGTAAGTGGCCGGTGCTATCAAGCTTCATGCTGTTTGTTACTGACTAGTTGTGGCCAGGACGCGCTGGAGCTCAGCGACGACTCCGACATTGAAGTGCATCCCAATGTCGATAAGCGATCTTTTATCCGTGCGAAGCAGAACCAGATCCATCAGGAACGGCAACATCGAAAGCTTCAAATCGAGACGTACAAGTACGAGCGTATAGTCAACGATGGCTTGATAAAGCGCATTTCAGGACTCTTGGCATCACTGCGAGCCCACGCCTCCGAGGCAGCTACCCGAAACCCGGCAGAAGTTGCTTTCCAGGCTGTCATGGAGTCGGCAGGGAACCCCAAGGATGACCAGCCGCCGCCGCCACCTGAGGGCGTGCATACCCAGGAGAAGGAACAGCCATCGTACACCAAGATGATGGCCACTCTCCTAGACCAGGTGAACAAGGCTCTAGATGAGAAGAAGCCGGAGAACAGATACGAGGCCATGATTGCCGAGATCCAAACCCACGAGGACAAGGTCCAAAACTTGCAGAAGGAGCTGGTAGTTAAGCTGGAAGAACTTGAAAAGGAGGAGGGCAAAAAGATTACCAGCGAGGGTATTCACACTGGCTTCGACAGTTCGCATGTTGCCAAGTCTAAGCCCGAAGACAAGAAGCCGGCCTCGACGCAGGTGGAGTTGCTGAACCCAGGCTCTGCTGGGCCATCATCCAGTTCGGGATCCGAAAAGCAGCAGGTCAAGGTGGATGATGACAGCGACATCGAAGCCTCGCCGGCCGGGAAAAGGTTTGGAACCATCAAGGCAAACGACTACGCCGCAAGTCTCCAATTCTTGTCACAGAACCCTCAATTGTTGGTCGAGAGGGAGACTGACGGTCTTCTGGTTATGGCTTTCGATGCCGCGCTGGAGAACAAGGATGAACTATCACGGCAATACGTGCATCAGGCGCTGCTTCTACAGTACTGCCGGGCCCTCGGGAAGGACGGTGTCGGGCTTTTCTTCAAGCGTATTACGACCAAGGGGCATCAAGCACAGGATGTGTTTTACAAGGATGTGCAAGAGACGTACATGAAGATTCGGACGCGTTCCAGGGAGATTCTAGCCGAGCGAGCCAAGGAAGGTCAAACGGAAGGCGTTGAACAAATCCAGTTACATGCTGTTGAGCCAGGAACCGTGATTCAGATCAAGGTACCTGCCGCAGACAGCGAGGACCCTGAGGAGCAGGAAGCCCGCAAGATCTTTGAGGGTTTCAAGCCCGAGATGCGCAAGGCTCTGGAATCGGGCAAGCTTGACGAGGTGAACAAGGTGCTAGGCGAGATGAAGGTCGAAGAAGCAGAAGAGCTCGTGGGTCTCTTTGGCGAGGTAAGCCGCAGCCAAGTTTGATGTACATGCGTGGACATGGGCTAACTCATGGGCGAACAGGCCAACATTCTAAGTCTGGAAGAGCAGATCATTGATGCTACAACAGAGGAGGGAAAGAAGCAGCTCAAGGACATTGAATCCGCTGCTTCTGCGGATACTAAGGAGGAGTATGGGGACCCTGAGTAAGACAGGCGAATCACTGAAATGACATGGGTGGATGGATTAGTAATATTGCACTGGAAATACCTCAAGATTAGGCTAAGAAAAGAACGAGATTGGTCGTGGCAAAAGTAGATTTGCTGATGTCGGTGTTGTGTTTCTGTATGACGAGACGAGTTGTTTGAGCGGTCTCGACCTCGAATATTTGAGCCGCCAAGTAGTCTAACGGATAAAAATAGATTGACAGTGAGTGGAGCACCCTTTTAGAGTCAGACTCAGCCTCCCGGCCGCCACTGCACCACCACACGCGTGTAACTGTAACTGTACCGTAGTAGAGATCGACGTAAACATCAAGAGGTTGGCCATGACGATGACTGTCAAGATTGATGCCGGTAAGTTTGTGACTGCGATTTAAAGTGCTCGTAAGTTTGCAAGGGGTTGAGATTAGGTACGAGGGATTCTCGAGCCTAGGTAAAGAAGCGAAATTCAATCTCTAGCGGCTTAAGTTGTCATGTGGAGGAGGCTCATGGCTTCTAGACTTGCTTGGCAGCTCGACGTGTATACGAAGTGCGTCGTTGAAAGTGCAGTGAATGTATCATGCCTTGGCTCTGAGTTGTAAATGGATGGCTGGAGATGGGATGTTCTGTCGATCTGTTTGACGGTGACCAGCCAACTCGACCACGACGCGCGGTTCTGATATTGAGAGGACTATGGAACCTGACTTCTAAACACGATCAAGCCAAATACCAAACAAAAACACACTCGGGTATTTCCACAACATCAGCCATGACACCAATATAAAACAAAAAAGACGGCTTTCCCTTGGCCCGTCTCGTTGGCGTTTGATGCCTCCACTGCTGACGTCTCGAGGGGCGCAGCGGGAGCCTGACCCTGACTTTAGGCCCCCTAGGCGCCCCCGGCTTTCTCGCTCGTTTGACGATCACTAGGTAGAGTGGATCGCCAGGGTCTTGTTTGGTTCGCTGTCGATGCGGCGCTGTCTTGTCGACAAGCCCCCAACCTCCAAAAATTGGACCTGGAAACGTCAGCTTCTATGAAAGCACGGACAACCTCCTTTGCCTTTGCCTTGTATTGATTGTCTTTGTTTTTATATGTAAATCAGTTGTTTCCTTTTCCTCTTCCTTTTTAGATTTGTTTCTTGACATTTATTTCATCTGTTTTTATTAGACACGTAGAACAACTCCAACCTCTCCACATACCTACCTACCTACCTATACAAGCATATACCCACACTATCAAGATGCTTCACTCTTCATTCGGCTCCCTGCTGGCTGGGGCTCTCGCCGCTGCCTCGGCAGTCTACGCTCTCCCACAATCAAACTCAGACTCTGGTTCAGGCTCAGGCTCTTCAACAGCATGCAACAACTCTCCCGATCTCTGCGACCGCAGCTACAACAACATCACACACATGGGCGCCCACGGAAGCTCTTTCGTTAGAGATAACGGCGACCCCGGCTTTGCAGCTGCAGGCAACCAGAACTTCAACGCTACTGACGCCCTCGACGCTGGTATTCGTTTGCTCCAAGCCCAGGTACACCAGGAGAACAACACTCTTCGTCTATGCCACACGACGTGCAGTATCTTCGATGCTGGTCCGCTCGAGGACTGGCTGAGCAAGATCAACGACTGGATGAAGGGAAACACCAACGAGGTTGTCACTCTGCTGCTCGTCAACTCGGATGAGGCCTCGACTGCCGAGATCGGCAGGGCCATCAACGGCTCTGGCCTCGCTGACCTGGCTTACACACCCTCCGGTCAAGGTCCAACTGGCGAGTGGCCGACTCTCAAGTCCATGATCGACAACAACACGCGCGTTGTCACCTTTGTCACCAACATCAACGCCTCGACCGACTATCCCTACATGATGCCCGAGTTCGACTACGTCTTTGAGACCGCCTTCGAGGTCCCCTCCCTCACCGGCTTCAACTGCACCGTCACCCGTCCCTCGAGACTCAGCGACGGCGCGTCAGCCTTGGCTAGCAACTACCTCAGCCTCGTCAACCACTTCAAGTACCAGAGCCTCTCAGACAACAGCGGCCTCTTCGTCCCTGACGTTGAGAACATCGACACCGTCAACAGCGACGGCACCAGCGAGGACGGCGAGCTGGGCAAGCATCTGCAGGAGTGTCAGCAGGAATGGAGTGCCGCACCCAACTTTGTCCTGGTCGACTTTTTCGAAAAGGGTCAAGTCCTCGCTGCGGCCGACAAGATGAATGGCATCTCGGGCGCGACTGGCCGTGAGGACATGTCGGACGAGTCCACGGGCAGCACCCCTGACAGGCGAGTTGGCATGGTTGCTCTGACTGCCTTTGTCGCTGCTGCTGTTTTGTTGGTGTAAAGAAACACCTTCAACCTGAATGCTCTGGCGTTCAACCACATCTTTTTTTGTTCACCCTTCATCATACATTCCACGGATCCCTTACACAAGTCTGGTACGACCTGTCGTTTAATCTGGGTTGGTCATATTGACACATAGCGAGGCGTTTGGGATATCAAGCCTGAGGATTTACATACACTGCATTTCGGACGAACACTTGAGCACATGAGATTGGCCCACGTAGAGATAGAGATAGAGACGGATGATATATCCTCGTCTCAGATAGACTCATGCAATAAACTGGCGTAAAATGCCCCATGAAATAATGTTACAGGCCCAGTTGTGATAATTCTACTATAGGGAAATAATAATCGAGCTCGTATGCCAGCTTTTGTCTGATGATATCAGTAGTTTTCACAGCGCTCATCACAAAGTTGCTGATAATAGTGTTGGCTTTGGTGACATTTTTCTTAGCCAATTGGCAGCAGAGTTGGGTCCCTCCAACCTCAAAACCCATACCCTCAATTAACTATCGTCCAATTCCACCATCTTCTGTTAACCATACATCAAGATTCCTCAGCCAAGACATATTTAAAAGCCGTTCAAGATGGACTACGCAAACATCGCTACCCCAGAGTCGTGCTACGTCGACTTCTGTCTTCTCCCCGTGAGTCATGGTCTCCAAGCCCTTTGGTGCTGCCAGATGAACTGATATCAACTTTTGCACAGATTGGGACGGGGACCGTCTCCGTCGCAGAGGATATTGCAGAGGTACAAAAGGTTCTGAAAGCGAGCGGATTGAAGTACACGCTTCACTCTGCTGGTACCACAGTCGGTGCGTTATTTCTGCCATTGCTCGTCAGGAGCTCCCCTGCTACGACGGGATAAGAGGTTCGGAAACTGACTCGAAATGATACTACAGAGGGATCTTGGGATGAGGTCATGGCAGCCGTGGGAAAGGCACATGCCGTGGTGCACCAGCGCGGTGTGGTGAGAATCCAGTCGTCCATGAGAGTTGGCAGCAGGTGAGTTGTTGACCTTGGTCTTTATCATAGCGCAGAGGCGTTTATAAGGAATAATTACTGACCATGTCTCTTTTGAAGAACGGATAAGAAGCAGACGGCAGAGGATAAGGTCAAGAGGGTGGAAAACATCCTGAGCAAGGACGAGTCCAAGTAATCGTCTCACTCAACAAGGGTTGTCGTCTGGCCGTAGAGACAAGACTGGCGTTTCTATATCATTCGCAGAGAATCATACATCCCTAAAAAAACAAGCTCACTGCACTGTTGCTCATGAGCTGGCTCCTCCGATATGTCATGGTCCGAGGCCGTCACCTTCACCGGTAGTCCTCCGCTCCGTCTCCGTAGCCCCACCGGTTTTGCCGGGACGCTTAAACTGGTAAACTAGGAAAATGACCATCATCTCCCGTGTGCAACAACAGCTCACACGGTTTTTTGCATATCGTCTCCAGCTGGAGACTGTCTCTGGAGCCCATGACCTCCCGTGTTGGAGACTGATCTCCGCCGGTATCTGATTACCTTGATGGTGCACGAGGAGAAGTGAAGTCTATGTTTCGGACGGATATAGTCACTAGGCAGTTTTGGGCAACTATTTTGCAGGCTTATGGGAGCCGAGATCTCGGTTCCGAAGAAGAGGATGTGCAACTCCAACCGTTTTTGTACTCCTTTGACTCTTTTTGGAAGCTGGCATGTCACCGGACATGGATTTCCATGTTGCTCATTATAACCTGTACAGCTCATCACGATGCGACGATGTTCGTGCAAGGATTTCACAGCTTGTTCTTGGTTAAATATCTGATATCAGGCTACTCTATCAACGCCGGGTCCGGCTACGAGATCTCAGTGAAACTGTCTTATAGAAACAAAAATAAAACGACGAACTGGACATCTTCTCAACAAGATCTCTCAAGATCTTAACAGTAGCACCCATAGCTGTCATGATTTACCTGCCGTTGTGGGGCCGGCAGTTGTTCCCGGTCGCCGTCATTCTCCTTGATGAGGCTGACAACTCCGGACCGGGCCGGGGCACAATCATTCCCGGACATGGCTGCATCTTTTCCTTGCAAATGCCGAACGCGAACGCTCCGATCAAGATCTGAAAAGGACCCTTGGCTTGCAGAGGATGGGGGCCTGAGTAGAGAACTGTGGAGAACACCACAAACTGGCAGTCGAAGCGTAGATCCAGTGGTGTCGATGGCTTCAACCTGCTGAGCTTCCTCTGTCTTCTTAGCATGATGCGATGCTACCGTGAAAATATCGATGGGTTGTTGGTAGTATAACTTCAAGGTCAGTTATGCGTTTCTGGAGTAATGATAAATGTTGAGATTTCACATGTTGTACATATTACTTACGCCCTTCTCAAGTAAACATGCATGTCAATGTAAGAATAGTTCTTATCTTATGAGATATTTAGTCTCATATCTTTGGTCCGTCAATATTCTGTATGCTGCACTTCTGACTCTTCTCATGATTTTATACCCGCCGCCCACGGTGCCGGTCTTGGTGTTGAGGTGTCCAGCTCAACACCCCCTCCTTACAGAGCTTTAGACCACACCCTTGCTTTCTAAATTCGGCTAAGAGAGATTCTCGTTCAGGCGGCTATAATGGGCTGTAACTGTGATGCACTATTGGCTCATACACCTCATGGTTCATGATTCTGACAAACGGCCTTGCGCCTCACCCCCTTTTCTCTAACCGATAAATTGGGTATTCTGGATCTTCCACCAACCTTCCTTTTGACATTACCGTAACTCATGGGTCAATGTTTGTCATGACCATCTTGGTGACGGTAAATTCGTCAATGCCATACTTGCTTCCTTCTCTACCAAATCCACTCTGCTTAACACCACCAAAAGGTGCTGCAGGATCGCTCAGGATGCCTATAATATTGATGTCAGTACTCGAATCTTGTTTTCTTGTTTGATTGGATAAACTCACCGCAATTGACACCAACCATGCCGACTTCCAAAGCCTCAGCCACCCGATAGCATCGGCTCACGTTATTGCTGAAAAAGTAACCTCCGAGGCCGACCTCGCTATTATTGGCAATCTCAATAGCCTCCTCCTCTGTGTCGAATGCGAAGAAAGCAGCCACAGGGCCGAATGTCTCTTCGCTGCAGAGCTTCATACCCGCCTTCATATCAGCAAGCATCGTGATATCAAAGTAATTAGGTCCAAGGTCTGATAATTGCTTGCCGCCGTGAATCAGCTTGGCGCCCTTGGAAAGAGCATCTTCAACATGCTCAGCAACCTTGGACACCGCACGACCGTGGATAAGAGGACCATGGGTAGTCTTCTCATCAAGTCCGTCACCAACGACAAAAGTCTTGACGACATCAAGGACCATCTGAACAAACTTATCGTAGATGCTGCGGTGCACTAGAATTCGGTTGGCGCAGACGCAGGTCTGCCCTGAGTTGCGGAACTTGGAAGCGATTAAGCCCTTGACGGCCTTTTCTAAATCCGCATCCTCGAAAACGATGAAAGGGGCGTTTCCACCCAGCTCGAAGGACAATTTCTTGATAGTTGACGAGGACTGGTTCATCAGGAGTCGACCCACGCCAGTTGAGCCGGTGAAGGAGACCTTCTTGACCAAGGGATGGGTAGTCAAGACCTTGCCAACCTCGGCTGTATTATCCAGGGCGGTAATAACGTTGACAACACCAGCAGGAATACCAGCGCGGTGCGCCAACTCAGCGAGAACGAGAGCCGTCAGAGGAGCCTCAGCGGGGGCCTTGATAACAACAGTGCAGCCAGCAGCGAGCGCAGGACCGGCCTTGCGGGTGATCATGGCAGCGGGGAAGTTCCATGGAGCAATGAGACCGCAGACACCCACAGGCTGCTTGATGGTAGAGAGACGGCATGATGGGTTGGACGCCTCGATGGTCTCGCCGTAGATTCGGGGGGCTTCCTCTGAAAACCATTCAAAAAAGGATGCAGCATAGTTGGTCTCGGTTCTGCCATCGGCCAGAGGTTTTCCGTTCTCGAGGGTGATGAGACGTGCAATGTCCTCGGCGTTCTCCATCATGAGATCATACCAGCGGCGTAGTAGACGGGCCCGCTGGCGCGCTGGGGTCTTGCGGTATGTCTTGTATGCGGCATCTGCAGCAGCGATGGCAGCTTCGGTGTCTTGGGCGTCGAATTCGGGACATTTTGCGAGCTCCTCAAGGGTTGAAGGGTCTGCAACACGGAGATTAGAGGATGTGAATGTCGAGGTGTTGGTTGGGGCGCTTACTCTGGACAGAAAAGTTCTTGCCGGACTTTGCGGCTACCCATTGGCCATTGACGTAGCAAGAGCTCTTGAGGAGTGTAGGGTCGCTGAGCTGCAGGTTGAGACGTTAGTGGATGACGCTTTTGACAGTTGTTGTGTTGGGTGCAGAGAAGCTGCGCAAGGGCAAGGGCAAGGGTTTCACACCTTTGAAGCTGCCATGATGCTTGTCTGTCTACCTTGTAAGTGACGAGGGGATGAAATGCGTGCAAGTGAGACCCGTCTGAGACCTTGGATGATAGGGAGCAGTTTATAATAGAGGCGGCAATGGATCTATTGCGCTCTTTCTGAGAATTCTTGCTTAGCAATGTCCTCGGTTCCCGCTCCTCTTCCGGTAACAATCTTGCACGATCATTGACACAACAAGTGACGTACAGTACAATCGTAGCTCCATGATAACAGTGCGAACTTCTTCTTTTCGCGCCGGTTCCGAGTACAACGGCACCGATCAGGAGCCGGGCCGGTATGGGCGTGTATGATGGAGGTACGGGGTGTTTATGATGGGCAATTTCTGGGGAGCCGATCTCGGAACCGACACGAAACAGAGAGCCGACAGACCAAGCCCCAGGATTAGTACACGCCAGTAAAAAATTGGAAGCTTCAGGCGCTCATGGGGTATCCAAGTACCGGCAGCATTTCATCATAGGTACCTTACTCAAATAGGGCAATTCAATGGCAGTAGATGATCCCGGGGACTGACTGTCACCGAGAATTCCATGTCCGGGGAAGCATTTGGTGGGGTAAGAGAGTAGGTACTTCAGCTTGAAAGTACCACGAGATGTAATATAGGAAATAAATCAATGATAATAGTTGCCAATGTTTGATTATGTTTCTTCTCTGGTATTGTCAAAGCACAAGTCATCAGGACGACCTAGTTCAGAACTGCATGTTCGACCTGGTACTTTGGTCAACGCCCATCATAAAGCCAGGGTACATGCTTGCCACGCCAAACCCACACTAAATGCCGGGTCCCATCCCAACCGCTCCCTCTAAAGAGCAGGTACCTTACCTACAAAATGGTGGTCCCGTGAGACTTCACTCCGGCTGCGAGCCGGTCGGTCTGTCAACTCCGGTCCCACGTTATGATGGCTGTCGTGTATTGTCTCCATGAGCCACAGGCAATTCAAGCGTCTCAATGACTTTTTTTTCTAAACCATGTCTAGCACTTGGTGCCACCTCCGGAGCCGTTGCCAATTGCTATAATAGATCCTCCCCCAGCTTCCATCTTCACTTCGATTCTCTTCAGGATATCTTGACTCTCTACCCTCATATACACTCTTGAGATACCCGGAGGAACCTTTATTTCATTTAGGTCTTCACTACCTTCAAGATGCCTTCTTTCGACGAGACTCCCGTTCGCACCGAGATCCCTGGCCCTGTCTCCAAGGCCAGCACCAAGCGACTCGATGCCATCTTCGACGCCCGTGCTGTCCACTTTGTGGTTGACTACGACAAGTCTGAGGGCAACTAGTAAGTACCCTTCACCAGAGATGCGCAGAATACATAGCTGACAACTCACAGCATCGTCGATGTTGACGGCAACAAATACCTCGATGTCTACGCCCAGATCGCCTCCATCCCCGTTGGCTACAACAACCAGACTCTGGTCGAGGCTGCCAAGTCCCCCGAGATGATTTCCGCCCTCGTCAACCGACCTGCCATTGGCAACTTCCCCTCCGACCAGTGGGTTGACATCCTCCGCAACGGTCTCATGAAGGTCGCCCCTAAGGGCCTCAGCTACATCTTCACTGCCCAGTCCGGCTCCGAGGCCAACGAGCTGGCTTACAAGGCCGCCTTCATGCTCTACAGCCGCCGCAAGCGTGGCGATGCCGACTGGAACGAGGAGGAGATCAACTCTTGCCTCGAGAACTCCAAGCCCGGTTCTCCCGAGCTTGCCATCATGAGCTTCAAGAACTCTTTCCACGGCCGTGGCTTCGGCTCCCTCTCCACCACCCGCTCCAAGGCCGTCCACAAGCTCGACATCCCCAGCTTCAACTGGCCCCAGGCCCCCTTCCCTGCTCTCAAATACCCTCTTGAGGAGCACGTCGAGGAGAACGCCGCTGAGGAGAAGCGCTGCCTCGAGGAGGTTGAGCGCATCATGACTACATGGCACTGCCCCGTTGCTGGTCTCATTGTCGAGCCTATCCAGTCCGAGGGTGGTGACAACCACGCTTCCCCTGCTTTCTTCCAGGGTCTCCGTGACATCACCAAGAAGCACAGCTGTGTCCTCATCGCCGACGAGGTCCAGACTGGTTTCGGTGCCACCGGCTCTTTCTGGGGACACGACCACTGGAACCTGAGCTCCCCTCCCGACATGGTTACCTTCTCCAAGAAGGCCCAGACTGCTGGATACTTCTTTGGGAACGAGATGCTTATCCCTGACAAGGCTTACCGTCAGTTCAACACCTGGATCGGCGACCCTGCTCGTGTCATCATGTGCAAGGCTGTCATCCAGGAGATCCTCGACAAGAAGCTGGTTGAGCAGACTGCCCGCGTTGGCACTCATCTCTATGCCGAGCTTGTTCGTCTCGCTGCCAAGTACCCTGAGCACATCCAGAACCTCCGTGGAAAGGACCAGGGCACATTCATCGCCTTCGACACCAAGGACCCTGCTGGCCTCGTCCGCTCTATGCGCCACATTGGTGTCAACATCGGCACTTGCGGCAAGAACACTGTCCGCCTTCGACCCATGCTCATCTTCAACGAGGAGCACATTACTCTCCTGATCAATGCATTTGACAAGGTCATTGGCGCTCTGTAAGCTGGCTGTGCGCTCAAGAATCGCACGGGGATTGGGTTTTATGCATCATGACTACTAGCGTTGCATTAGTTTTCATATTTACAAATGGTTTATTATCAGGAATATTGGGGTGAAAGAAAAGGACCTGGGATACCGATCTGTTAAACTGGTAATACACTAGGCGTGGGAACAGACAGGCGTCGAGTCTGACGGAAAAGGTTCTACAATAGGCGTACGTTTGGGTTACGGGAAATTATAAGAATTACCATTACTTCAAAATGGAGTCTTCTGATCACTTGTGATGTACTATTGGAACATACAACTGACTAGAGCCATCTGGCAGTTTGTGAGCATGCAGCAACTGACCCGGCTACAGTAGCTTTGTATATGGTTACAAGAAACTGTTCTTCTGCGACCATAGCCACAAATTTGACGTGTTACACAGCGGTGCATCCTACAATACCCCAACACCGCCTGTTGCCGATGCACCGCACGTAGCTCGGCGTTGGTCTCGTTCTCCGGTGTGATGTAGCCCTTTGGGGGTGTTGTAGCCGCAACTTGCCAGCTAATCTTACCTGTCACACACAGGAAACACGCACGCAGGCTTCATCGTGTGTGAGTGTAGGTGTCACTGGACCAGGGATAGACGGTCGAGGTACCCTCGGTGGCTTGCAGTAGCAGGTGGGAGAGAGATAGGGTATAGGGCATTCGTTCAAGCGGCAGTTCGGTGCCTGCAGAGCAGAGGATCGGGGCGAATCTGAGGTGCCAAGGGGTGATGCAGCGAGTGAGAAGGAATCCATGTCGGATTTGGCCGGCCGAGGGAGAGCTCCGACGAGATTTAAGTGGTGAGTACGCAGTAGAACATGCTGGGAAGAGGCTGACGAGATGCAAGATGCAATCTCGAGATCCATATTGCTTTTTCCTTTACCCCGGTGGCTGCTCCTTCGAGAGGGATGACGGGTGCATTATTGGCAGCTACATGGTGTATCCATGCTGAGCAAGTGAAAGCGAGAAGTTCACAGAGCTCGGATTACCAGACGGGGCGCGCGTTTACTCGAATCCGGGGTAATACGGTCTTGTCTCACGTCGTTGGGACGGGATGTTGACGTCCGAGAGGCGCCGGCACTATTAGCTACCTGTAGCCAGCAGAATGCGTAACAAGCAGTGAAAGTTGAGATCACGGCGTGTGCAGGCTTACGAGCCAGTGAGCCAAGGATAGTAACTCCAGTCTTGCATCCCTGGGCACGGCTATTTCCATGAAGCACGAAGCTGCACGATATCACCCGAATGGCTTGGTGGGCCATGTATCTGTTTGTCAATTATATGCAGAGCAATCTATCTTACTTGGTATTATAAACTATAACGAGGACAAGAGATAGCCGCGTTGGACGCCGTCTCCTAAAGATGCCTTTATTGCTTTCAGCTGTTCCAAGCCCGCTAATAAGCTAATGCGTGTACGGATACCAGGGCCTTGGTCTCGATAGATTCCCCATATATCTACCCATGTCTGTTCCCTGTGGCATCTGCCCCCAGCTTCAGAATGTGCAATGTCATTTGTCTGTGCTGGGGACTTGCCCTGCATCTGCTGACAGCCTCTGGCCCGCCCATGATCTTCCTCAAGGTCCGCCCGTAGTCTGTACATACAGTAGAGGACCATCAAGCAATGCCGAGAATTGCCTAAAACGTTTCAGGGCTTGTCATCTCTTTAATGGCTCTTTACTTGCTACAATATTGCATGATCTCGCATTCCGCCCCGCTCCGCCCCGTCGAGGTGCGTGAGGGAGGTGATGAGGCGAGCCGTGATAATCGTCAGCTCGAGGCTGATGTGATGGTGTTTTCTCCTTTGCCGCTCTTGATCTCAGACAGGGTAATGTGCATTGCATTGTCTCTGATCTACTCGACATTCCGAGAATATTCCATAGTATCAAGTCATAGGATTAGGATCCAAGGGTCCCCTTGCCCTACAAGAAAGTATCTTTTTGTTCCACAAGTTTGTCATGCTTGCTGATATGATGCCTATTCCTATCTATCCCATCAAGGTAGGAATTCGCCTATGCGACCATGCCACGCCAATACTCGAATATCGGGATCGACCGCCAACGACATGGCATCTAAGTGCAAGACAAGGATTACCAACAACACAACCCAAGCGTCCTAAAAAGTAGGCCGAGACCTTCCTGCAACTGCAGGAGAGAAGAGAAAAAAGCAAATATATATCTTCTCGCTCGCGGCAACCAATTGGTGTTGCGCGCCAACCAGCTCGCCTGTAGCAAAGAGCAATCCCAATTCAGAGGTTGCTGTGACCTTGTATAGGTACTCTATCATTAAGGCCATTCCCATCATCTCCAACGTCTCAGAGCTCCTCTCGCCTTGAACCCGCTTTTCAAACGCTGGAAGCTCATTTCATATTCGAAAGAAACAGTCTATTCTTCCTGACTTCTTTCACTCTCATGCTGCGCTGCGGATCCGCCAATCACACTAAAACTGACGCTAGCTTTCATCCCCACGTCTTACCTCTTTAACTCTTCTGTCCCTCGCTTTTTACCTTGCTCCAAGCTCTTGCTTTACTCCTTCAGGCGACCAGACATTGTTACTCAGAAAATAACAAAACGTTCACGAGATACAACCATATTGAAGCTTTAATCACCGCAACTGGAGCTTCCGTGGAAGACTCTACCTCTGTCAATTGCCCTAACCCGGCGTCTACCTACCTAGGTACCGTACCGTACATCCACCCGCAGGGTCCTGGATGGCGCTTCCCAGGCCTCGATCTACCTCCCCGTGGGCCGCCAAACCACATTGATCCTCTCAACTTTGAACCTTCAACCCCAACTATCGCCCACACTACAAGCTCAGCAAACGTCGTCCCCTGTCGTTTCGCCGTACTTTTCGGCTTCCCGCGCCTTTTGCTGGGATCTATGGGCTCTCTGCCGCTCGAGGTTCTAGGAGTCGATCCGTTCCGCCGCCGCCATCGGCCCCGCGTATCCTCCCTCGTGACGGGCAATGGACAAGCAACAGCACAGCCTGCACAAGAACAGGCAGCGCCGCGAAACCGAGAGAGAGCGCAAAAGGGCCCTTCGAGCGTATGTTTCCCAATCTTTGCGCAGCTCTAGCACCCTCGTTGCGCTCTGTAGTTACTGGTAGAGGCACGGGGTAGCATATGACGTTGGAGTACTCTTCGGCCTCAGCCTTATCACTTTTCGCCTGTGCAAACCCTCGCGCATGACTTCTCCCTACCTCTATCGATGCTAACTGACTTGGTTCTCTAGCTGCGACGGATGTCGACGCCAGAAGGAGAAATGCGATGGCGGTGTGCCCTGCCGTAGGTGTACGCGACTACATCGACAATGCGAGTTCTTAGGGCCGACTGCTAGGGATGCTGATGGTGGTGATGGCTCTACGAGGTAAAGCCCAATGCTGCAATTTCAACTCACGGAATGCGCTCGATTTGGCTGACTCGTGGCTCATCTATAGGAACCGGTCTGGTACAGGCAGCGCCGAGCTTCTTCAGCGCATTTCCTACATGGAAAAGATCATCACTCACTATGCCGGCAATGTTCCGCTTGACACGGCCTCGCTGAAATCCATGGCTGAGGCAGTTGATGGCAAGAACTTTGACCCAACTCAAGTTCAGCAACAAACTCCAATCGTGGACTCTCCAGGCTCTGATTATCTAGGAGCCGACGACGAGAACTACACCGTTCAGCCTCTGGATAATAACACCACTCGTGAGTCTTGCTGCTTCTCATACCAAATGATTTCAATTGATTGAATAACTTCATGATTCAGACTACTCGGGCGAGTTTTCCCATTGGAACTTCTCAATGCGAATAAAGCAATGGATTGAGCAGTGTGTGCCGGACCGCCACGTATGACTCCTTACTCCGATTTGTCAGGTTCAAACTAAACCGAGACCTTTTTAGGATGCACCGGGACCTCTCAGTTTTAAAGAGTATTATCGTGCCGAGGAACTTCAGTCAGCCAATAACACACAGGCGTCACTCTCTGCATTACCGCCTCGATATGTCGCCGAATTTCTGGTCCAAGCATTCTACAAGCATGCCGAGACAAACTACTTTTATGTCGAACGGGGGTGGCTTGCTGAGCAACTCGACCTCATTTATCAGAACCCAGGCGCCTTATCTCGCCGTGGAGTCGGCACGCTCTGCATGATCTGGATCATCTTCGCTATCGGTACTCAGTATGCATACTTGGATTCTATTTCTGGAAGGGATGCCCACGGCAAATCGACTGATTCAAGCCCGTTCTCGGAGGATACTATCGGCGTTATGTTTTATCAGCAAGCCTGCAAACTCGTTCCCGATGTCATTACCGTTGCCTCACTCGAGAGTGTTCAGGCCATTCTCCTCATGGGCATATATACCCTACCCCTTGATGCCTCAGGATTGTCGTACATCTACCTTAACCTCGCGGTAAAGCTCGCCATCCAGAATGGCATGCACAGGAAGTGGCCCGCCGAGGGTCTTGATCCTTATGTTCGTGAAACGAGGAATCGGGTATGGTGGACAGCCTATACAACCGAGAAGTATGTCCAATCCTATACAACAATCTGACAGCAGGAGACTAACCGGTAGGTAGGCGAGTTGGTATCTACCACGGACGACCACTGTCTATCCAGAGTAAGGATGTTGATGCGGAGATGCCTGTTGACCGGTCGGACATCATGCCATCCAACCCTTCCAATGTTGCCCACATGCTTGCAACGCTACGGCTGAACCAGGCTCTGGGCAAGATCGCACATGAGATGTAAGAAAACTGCAGCATGCTAATTTTGCCCCTTTTCAAAAACATTGAGCTAACAGCTGCTGATAGATCGGTACTCCGGACATCACAGAAGCATGAAATCAACGAAGGTTTGCAACGAGTCATCGACATGAAGGAGGAACTTCGCAAATGGTGGGACTCGCTTCCCGAGACAGCGTTCCGTGAAGAAGTTAACCCTCAGAACCCAATTTCACGAGCAGATATGCACTTGAAGTTAGAGTACTGTCTTTTGCAAATGTACGCTGGACGACCCTTCATCTTGCCTCGCGAAGTTGTTCGCGGTAATGCAAGTTCATCAAGCTCACCCGCCGATTCCAACAACCAGCGGCCAAACACTCCGCACAAGTCGAACCCTCGTTCCATCCTGGTTGCAGATTGTGTCGAAGCTGCACTCACCATCATCGACACGTGTCATCTGCTTCAGAGCACCATCGGTCTCGCACGCGCATCATACACGGAATTCAGTTCTTGCCGCGCTGCCCTTCTTGTCATCATTACTCAGTGTCTGCAGAAGAAAACAGACAGATTGCGTGACGCCCTCCGCATTGGCATAGCTATGATTAAGGAGATGTCAGCAGGCGGCGAGTCAGCCCGCTCCGAGGCCTCCTTAATTGAAGTTTTTGAGCGTGCGATTTCACGACTGGAGGCCACCACAGCGGATGCGTCGGGCAGAGAAACGGAGTACTCGAGATTCAAGAAATGGGAGCTATTATGGAAGAATGATGTGCCTGTTCAAGACTTCAGACACGAAGACTCGTCTGAGAACTCCTTGCCGATGCCTCAGAACCTTAACACATTTTGGAGAGGCACGGGCACAACTCCTCGACCTGGTATGCCAGCAATGCACGCCACCAGTCCTTTCATAGGAATGGACCCAAACTTCCCATCTGTGCCACAGGTTATGGATGAGTTTTCTACCTTGTTCGGATACGGATTTGGCCCGAGTCCTGAAAGTATGCCCAGCACAACCAATGGGAATATGTGGATGGGGCCTTGAACGACCACACGTACCTCCTTTGAGCCCACCACCTCATGGGCTTGAAGGGGGAGGAGGATAAAACAAGCCGCTCGGACGTGCCCAACAAGGTGATCGTCCGGCCGAAATGCTGAGAACGTCTGACCTCGATGAGGTGGTTCATTGGATCATCAGAGGTCCTCACGTTTTAAACTGAGTACACACCCTGCAAACAGCCTGTTGAGAGTACTCTTGTCTTGCCAATGCAGACATGTCCAAGGCAGACTGTCAACAAGGCATGCTGTTACGGTACAATAGGGGGAAGACACCGAGACCTAGCCAACAACACTTGGTGGTCAAATACGACAAGATACCAAGTCATCGCATCTAGGTTCTCGAACCCACCAATATTTCTATGTGCATATTTCTACCATAAGCGACCAACACAGTCAACTAAGGAAGAATGTGATGGTACAACAAGGCCTATCTGTGTTGGTCTGGTCCAAAAGTCTGAAAATGTTTGAGCCACCCTTTCTTTTCCTCGAAGTCTGCAGCCATCTTCAAAATCGTTGTATTACAAAGATGGATTTGCAACTCTAGGCGTCAACTATATGGGAATATTCACGATCTGAATAGTCAGATCACGTATAGTAAGGTTTGAATGTGGTTGAATGGCACTTCTATACGGGACCAGTTTACAATTTAAGGATAAAAGCAGTAAAAGTTCATTGCATGATTCTTTATTCGAAAGCCCAAAATTTTGTGATAGCACAAGGCGGAAATGTGATATAGCTGTCAGGAGCTTCACCGTATCTTCCAACAGACGAGTGTATTATCAAGAAAGGGTAAGAGATTATTGAGCAGACTGGGACAATCACATCAAGTGACGGGGACACAGGGCGAGCACAATAAGAATTAGGCTTGTAACGAACTAATATTACAAATCTCGAACCTTTACATCATACAGCTGAGTTGATAGACGTGAATACCTATATATGTTCCGTTCCATCTCTTGCCTCGTAACACATCCATGTACATATTATGTCAACGACTGCTTTAAGCACGCGTTGTCTGTCGCTTTTGAGATCGGCGCATCTCCTTCTCCTTCTCCTTCTCGAGGTATCGCTTTTGGGCCTTGGCGTCAAGACCCTTGAGCTCAGCGTCACGCTTCGCCTTGCGAGCCTTCTCCTTCTCAAGAAGACGCTCCTCTTGGCGCTGATCCTCGGCGGACTTCTTAATCTCGGCGATGGCGTTCTCACGGATGTTGCGGACCTTCTTGGTGACCTCGGGACGGAAGTGGGCAACCTTGACGAGGGCGTCGGGGAGCTGCAGGAAGTGAGAGAAGAGAGGCAAAACGGTGTCGTAGATGCCGCTGGAGGGGAGGCTGTACTTGAGGAAGAGGCGCTTGCGAGGGGTAGTCTCCTCGAGGGTGGTGGGCTTGTCAACGGGCTGGTCGGAAACGATGAGGTACTCGAAGTGATCTCCAGCCATCTCAATGGCAGCGATGAGCTCAGGGGTAAGGAGGGCATCGGTGATCTCGGCGCTCTCGCTCATGACAGTCAGCCAAACGGGAAGCTTAGGGTGGTCCTTGGTGAAGGTGAGGGAAATATCGTATCGCTCGTCGCGGACTCGACGCATAGCATCCTTGTGGACAAGACCCCAAACGAAGCCGTCGTAGGTGCTCTTAGCATCCTTGGCGCGAATCTCAGCGGCACCAGGAACAGAGGGGACAGTGAGGCTCTCCTTGCCATCGAAAGGGTAAGTCAAGACCTCGACGGCATCCTTGGGCGCATCAAAAGAATCGACGAAGAAACCCATGAGGTGCTCGAAGCCATTGACGATGGGGTTGAACTTCTTAGTCAGGGTGAGCTTGACGTCGGTAAAGGCCGTGTTCTGTCGACCCGTGGCGTAGGTCGCAAACTCGAAGAGCGACTTCTCCTTGATGAGCGTGTCGGGCTTGACATGCTCGTTGTCCAAGGTGGGCACGCCTCCAAAGCCGACGAGAGCGTACTCCTTGAGGAAGACTGGGGCGTGGGCGCGGATCCAGCCCTTGGCCCTGGAACGGTTGCGACGGGCGCCAATCATGTGGAGGAAGAAGATAAAGCTCGCCATGAGGAGGATGATGCCCTCCATCCTGAACTCGGAGAGGGAGTGGCGCTCGTGGACGTTGTACCACTTGGTGTAGGGAACAGCGGTAGCAGCAGCAGCCGCGGGAGCATTTCCAGCTGTCGCATCCTGGGTAGCGGCCTCAGGAACTGGATTGGGAGCTTCGGCGAAGTCGGCAAAGTCTAGGAAGAGGTCGCGTGTCAGTGGTCCCCTCTTTTTGGCGTCGCGATATTGCGCAAGATGGAGAAGACAAGACAAGACAGAGCTTACCCGAGTCTGGACTTGCGGCCTCGGGGGCCTTTGCACCTCCAAAGGCGTTCTTGAGGAAGGAGGCCATTGTTGAAGGGATCAATGCCAATGCCAATGCCAATGCGGAGGATGGAGGCGGACGCAGGTGAAGGATCAAAAAGGCCACGGCGTAAGGAGGCAAAGAAATGGGTGAGAGTGGGCGATGGATGCGGAGAGCTTTAGCTTGGCAGGTTGGGTGGAGACGACTGATGAAATCAATCCTGCAGCTAAGCTGTAAAAGGCATCTGAAGTCAATTGCTCATTAGCTTGGGGGGTTTTGCCGAGTATATCATATGATAGCTATTGAGAGAATATACATACATACGTACATATATATATATATTTATTTATTTTCTGAGGAATCATCTGCTTGCCAATCAACGCTCAAATGATCATGACAGGTCAAAGTTGAGATGTTAGTGTCAGTTGATGAAAGTGCCCTCTCTGTCTTAAACTTGGTGAATAAGCAAGCCCTTGGCAAGTCAATATCTAGCAGGTCTATCACTCGGGCATGAGATGATTACTGCATAATTGGATTGAAACCGGCATTGAAACGCTACAGGCATGCATCCTGTTCCCATATCAAACGTCAGTCATAGAACAGTTCCAGAAATCAGGTCTCAGACACAACCACAAGCTAAGATAGTGGGAAAAGTGGACTCGTTGTCCCACCAACCACTACCAAGTGTATATACAAACCCGAGGTGACCCTGAATCGAGTCAAGATGTTAGTTAGCCCAGATAAGAACTAACCCAGGGTTGAAAATGTCACGAAACACTGCAGTAAAGAAATATGGCAAGCAGGCCAAGCGCTCAAAGGCTGAGCGCCTGTTCGCTGAGCTGCCACAGAGCCCAATTCGAACCAAACGAGAACCAACCGCCAAGGAAGACTCAATATCTCTACTAACAGAGAGAGTATCATCAATATGTATTGAGGAAAAGAAATCCACCAAGCCGAAAACTCCAACATCAGGAAAAACAGAAGAACCTATCCAAGAGAGTACAGTCGAGATTATCCACATCAGAGAAGATGAGAGTCTCGATGCATCCGAAGAGACCGCCACAGAAGTTGAAGAACCACCACCCCGGGAGCCATCAGTGGTCGAAGACGATTCAGTCGAGCTCTCAAAATTAGTGAAAGCTCAAATAGCCTCTGAGGAAGCGGCCCAAGAAACACCACTTAGAACTCTCACTTGGGACGATGTTTGTCCACTGGGAGATAAAATTGACAAGATCGCCGAAGCATCTTACGCCGAAGTATACCGCGTTACCAATGATCGTGGAACGAGCATCATCAAAGTTATTCGGCTGCCATCGCCTATCAAGCCGCAGACGAAAGCTCAAGTGCGCTCTGGACTAGTCGACGAAGAACCACACCCTGAGGAGGACATCCATGGCGAATTGCAGATTTCGGAATGGTTGGCAGATATCCCAGGGTTCGTCATATACAAGGAACGTTATGTTGTTCAGGGCAAAACAACAAAACAGCTCCTCGAGACACACCAATCGTTCCAAAAGAAGATGAAGCGGCAGGATCCGGATCGCGCACAGTTTTACCCTTCACCAAGCCGATACCTGGACGACACGCGGTTTCTGGTTGTTGAATTAGGCGACGCCGGAACCTCGTTGGAAGACTGGAAGCTGACTAGCGAAAGCCAACTATGGGACATCTTTTTTCTTGAAGCAATTGCTTTGGCAAGAGCAGAGGATCTAGTCATGTTCGAGGTAAGCCATAATGCTATTTACATATATATCCATTCCGGTATCATGAATGCTAAGCGGCACAGCATCGCGACCTCCATGAGGGTAACTTGTGTATCCGGCAAATCAAGCCCCCGAGAGAAATGGGCCCTCGCTCCGAAGGGTGCTTTGGCTTCTCGGGCCTCGATATCACTATCCTAGACTACGGCTTATCTCGAGGCGAAGATCTTTCCATTGATGAGGCAGTGCCTGTGGCTCTGAACCTGGAAAGAGACCTCGGCATCTTTACTAGCACACATGCACCACAATGCAAAGTCTACCGTCAGATGAGATCATTCCTCCTCCGTGCAGACCGCACATGTCTGCCACCAGAAGCCCACGACACACCTTATGCCAAAGGTATCGACGGACCACTCTCATGGGATGCATATGCTCCGTACACGAACGTGCTTTGGCTAGCATATCTATACGAGTACCTGACTAGCCACTTCACTGGCGATAAGAAGGAGCTTACACGGTTCAAGAAGGAAACGCGAGAGATGTGGAAGTACCTGAACCCTGATGCTGGAGAAAGCTTGCCGTGCTTTGGTTGTGCTGCAGACGTGGTATGCTTCGCAGTTGAGGCTGGCTGGGTGCGTCAGGAACAGTTGAACGGGGCTGAGGAATCTCTGGTTGAGAGAGAGGATAGTATCATTGTGACAAGAGAAGAGATCAAGCAGGAAGCGTATGAGGTGGCTCCGATAAGGAGGTCGACTAGAACGCGATAACTCAGTACAGGAAAACGTGTGTGAGCTCGGTTGCATAAGGTGGTGTTATTGACGGTTGGTTTGGGAGACGGCGTTCAGAAGATACCATAGATTTCTTTGTATACTAGCTTACACGGAGCTGAAACATGACTGGATACTAAAGTCGGATTGTTTTCGTAACAGAGAGTTGCCTTGGTTATACGGTAGTCTCATTTGAATGCCCTATTTGGGAAATTTGTTGTTATTTTGGTCGTGGAGACAAGTTGTGGCTCTGTCTTGCAGAGGCATCTCACGATACCTAGATAAGAATGGCACCACCTAGACAGGATTTATCGTCTTTTACTCTACCTCATGTTCTTTTGTTTTATTTTAATTTTAATTTCCTTTTTCCCCCTTCTTCCTCCCTCTCATTATCGTCAAGTTAAACTCTCTTGGCGGGTGCTTGATGTGGTAAGTGTTGGTCGGCACAAGCCCGATCA
Source organism: Fusarium sp. NRRL 66739 (assembly GCA_021655895.1). Lineage (NCBI taxonomy): Eukaryota > Fungi > Ascomycota > Sordariomycetes > Hypocreales > Nectriaceae > Fusarium > Fusarium sp. NRRL 66739. The sequence continues at coordinate 57,222 of JAJJWO010000469.1, forward strand.
CGTTTATAGCCATGGATGGTTCCAGGTAACTATAATGAATACATTGCATGCTCGAAATTTTATACATAGTTTTAGCAAATGTCTTGTGCATGTTGTGTTTGTGCCAAAAAGGCACAACAAAATATATGTCACTTATGCTTGTGACTGATGGGGATAAACAAGCCGAGCCTACTTTGGTCATTGGACCAGCGGGAAATGAAGACATGCCGAGTTTAGACAATAACATGCAACACTGAGGGGGGGAGAAAGGAAAGCCGAAGCTGATGATTGTGCAGTATATTTACGATAATCATCATGTGATTGTCATCTTTACAATATTAGAATTAATATGAGAAAGGAGAAAAGAAAAAAGTATAACTTATTTAAATAATTATGATGTTGCAGAAAAGGAATCATAGGTGAGCTTCAAGACTGACTAGGTAGGTAGGAGGTACGGCTGGCGGAGTATTGAACCGTGACACCTCGGCCGTGCCTCCGCCGTTGTCGGATCCTCTTCCCTCAGAACTGGGGGATGCGGAGCATGCCCCCCCGCAAGGACCAATCCGAAGTCGAAAGGTGCCGAGGCTAATAATTGCCTTCTCTTCTTTGCTTGGTCTCAGCTTCCCAGCTTCTTTCAGACCCAGCTGTTTTGTTTCTGTTCTGCAACTACCTACCTACCTACCATGTCTTTCAACGGTCACGATACCGCATATAGTTCGACCGCTATGTCATCGTCAACTGTGCCTGTCGGTCTGTCCAACAACATCCTCTCAGCCTCAATATCCTCACTATCGTCCTCTACCTCGTCGCGGCATCCTTCTCAAATCTCCAAAACCTATCGCCAAGCCTCTACTCTATTTCTCACGCGTCGTCTGCCCGAAGCTCTAACGACGTTGCTCCCGCTTATTACTCCACCCGAACCTGTTAACGATGGCGAGCCTGCCCCAGTCGCGCGAGCCTCGAGAACAACGCGCATCAAGGTCTGGAGTCTTTATCTTACGATTCTCAATGGAATCGTAGAGTTGGAGCCCGAGGAGGGCAAGGATGCTTTTGGAAATCAGGAATGGAGAGCCTTATGTACCAAGGTCCGTGACGGAGAGATCTGGGACGAGGTTGTCCGAAATGGCTACCACGGCGTTGAAGGTGATGTCGATTCAGATGTGGTCATCAATCTGTAAGTCTCTCTGGAATGCGCAGGCTTGAGAACTAGACTGACCTAAGCAGCGCAACGATATTGCTGGCACACGCTCGTGATCAGAAACTTAACCAGCACAAGCTCGAGGCTTATTTGGCCGCCTCAAACACGCCAAATCTTGATGTTGCTGGGCGCCTTGCTGAATCGCCGAGTTCGCGCATGTCGAACCGTTACCGATCTCCAGCCAAAGGGGCGAGTGGCGCCAACACGCCTAGAGATCTGAACGCTCGAGTCAAGATTCTTGAGTTGTACACTTTGCATGTACTTTTGCGCAACGACGAATGGGACTATGCGCGCGAGTTCATCAGTGTCAGTTCGGTCCTGGATGAGGAACGCCGTGAGGCCTTTCTGCAAGCCCTGCAAAGTCTCCACGATGAACAGCAGGAGCAGGAAAGACAAGAAAGGGAAGAGCGTCAGCGACAAGAAGATGAGTTGCGGAAGGAGATTGAGGAAGCCAAGAGACTACGCGCTGAGAACGAGGAGAGAGAGCGAAGACGGATAGAAGAGGAGCGTGCGAAGCGCGAAGGGAGCGAGGTTGACTACGGAATCGACGACACTGCTAGTCATACCGGGTCAGCCAGGCCTCGAAATTCTAGGACGCCTTCGAATACGTCAAGGCAGTCCAAATCGCAGAGTGCAAACCAGACGGGTGCTAAGCCAAATGGCAAGGCCGTTTCGCGAGCCCCAACTCTTACATCACGCGCATCCATGGTCATTACAAACCTGCGCGCTGTGATCGAGCAACTAGGGTCCTCGCTCAACGCGAATCCCATGCTCTTATTCAAATTACTGGCGTTCATCATGGGCTTGGTTCTGATGCTGGGTAATACCAATGTCCGTGGGCGAGTCAAGCAGATACTTGCAGCTTCTTGGAACAAGATCAAGGGGACAGCCGGTATGGGAGTCAAGGTCAGCTATATATGACCAATTTCAACATTTGTATTATTTAGCTTTATATGCGTTACGAGGAGTCTATTGCGGGAACCTTTTATTTTTCAGCCCAGGCATGATAGTTACAGACAAGCTTTGCAAAAATCGAATAGGGAATAAACTGGTCAACAATGCAATTACTAGATAGCTTCAACTAGAGCCCAAAAACCACGTTTTCCCCATCCTATGTTGCGCCCAAAACGCCCTCGATGCCAGTCTCAAATGGTTTGCTTCGATCCACAGTACACCAGTCCACGGCCCAACCCAGGCCACAACTCTGCTAGTATTGCGTTGTACGATTCGTTTTCTTTTGGTAGAATAACTGAGAGGAACAGTAACGTTAGTATGCTGAGACGAACAAAGATAGCACGTAGGTTACTCACATCTGTTCTTGAGCTACCCAGGTTTATAATCTTGGGACACCCATCGCGATCCTTCTCGAGACGCGTGCATTCGAAACAGTAGAAGGCGTCCGAGATGCCCTCTCCGCCGCACACGACGCACTTATTCTGGTAGTTGCCGAAACTGCATTCGTCGCAGATACGCACGAGGGTCGTAGGACGCACGTAGGAGTCGCATACTGGACATTTGCCGTCGCACTTGTCGCAGAGACGGCCGATGGCGATGCCGGCCTGCTTGCGACACATAACAAGATCGCTGGGCAATAGTTAGCTTCGAGATCATGAAATACAGTGAAAGAACGGTACTTACGGGTGATGGCGAGACATGGTTGCGACAAGAAGAAAAAGTAGAGAGAATGGCTTGAGGGGAAGACTGCAGGTCAAGGTGCAATAAATAGACGGTACTGAGGTAAAGAGAAAGATCGGGAAGCTCTGCGTAGGTACCTAGGTTGACATTGATTTCTCAGCCTTGCCGCGGCCTTCTGACCAATGAAAACAGGCGTGGCGTTTCCGCGACGGCGTGGCCCCACCTTCCTCAGCCTGACAAGGGACATAGTTGAGTTTCCTCCCACGTTGCTTTACTTTACACAAGCCCTACCTTTTAATGATGCTCTACAAACTTCGAATAATGCGATAATAAACCTATCATCAAATATGGCGACTGAAACTGAGTATGTCAAATTCTTCCTTGTTTCCGAAATGCATCTTGCTAACTTGACCCCAGAGCTCGTCCGTTGGATGACGTCCAGCCAAATCCCGAGACAGCCGTCGACTCCCTGTCCCAAAGTGCTACAGACAAAGAAGTTCTAAAGAGAAAAGCATCAATAGACGAAGGCGAAGTTTCTCCGAAACGCACAAAACATGATGACCATTTCCGCGAAGCCACCGACGAGCGACCGAGGAGAGGATCGTCGCAGAGCCGTCGTGATTCACATGGAAACTCTACTGGTATCGATGTCGATCGCCGCAGACTCGCGACCCAGGAGGAGAAGAAGCGCGGCAAGCGCTTGTTTGGTGGACTCCTCAGCACCTTGAGTCAGACGACGGGTAGTACACAACAGAAGCGGCGACTAGAGATTGAGCGAAGGCAACAGGAACGACTACAGAAGCAGAGGGTTAAGGACGATAAGCTGCGCGAGGAGAAGAGGGTACGAATAACCGAGGTTCGAAAGGGTGAACAGATCAGGTTCGATGAGGAAGTTGTAAGTTGGCGACGCTACGAACCAATGCACTTGGGCTGACATGGAAGCGTAGATGCGAAACAAACATTCCAAGATGTTGGCGATGGCACAGTATCTACGGACAAAGTCACATCCACAGATTGTAAGTTGAGCCGGGTTCGACACTAGCTGCGCTTGACGTTAACAATAACTAGTATTATCTACCGTGGAAGCTCACAGAAAAACAAGAGGACGAAATCGACGAACAAATACAACATGCTAAAACGACGATTAAGCGCGAAGTAGAGGCATTCAATGCGAAGAAGACGATGCGTCAAGGCAGACAAACTCCTCTACCGGGAGAGCCAACAGCGCCTTTGAATGGGGAGTCAGCGCCCGAACAAAGTACGAGCGGTTTTGAACCTTCGCGAGTTCCAGAAAAAGAGCAGCATGCCCATCATCACCACGATGAGTCGGCGGATGTGCTGGAGGAAGCTGAGGAGGACATGGTGATTTACTAGGCGTCATTTTGAAGGATGCTTGGCATGGTTCTTTTGCGCGAATAGCATTCCTACGTTGTGTGATGACGGAATATGACGGGTTGAAGCTCTGAACTGACATGTTGGGCTTATATATCTAACTGATGCTAATGCGTTTGTGGAGGCGCATCTGAAACGGGAGTTGATACAGTATCTCTAGCATCAAGCACTAATTCGATTCGATACCCATGACTATTATTATTGTCTTTGAACTATACCTAGGTAGCATCTTTCTTACCTTGGTTCTTAACAGCTATTGTTTACATCACGTAGACCGCCTAAAGGCCTCCACCGTAACCCACCATATCGATATTCCGTTATGTAAGAAGCCAGAGAAGAACACATGTTTCTCTCGCCGGTGTGCCACGACAGCTAACATAGAAACGATAGGCTAACTATTAGCCTCAACTCACGTCGCGAATATTCTTTATTAGGAAGTGTTTCCGTTTGTGCCTCGGCTTCCACAGTCTCCACTGTGCATTGACAGGTTGGATTCGGACTCGGACTCGGATACCTATGTGATTTCTAAGCTATACGTCTCTGCCAAGTCAGATCATATATATATATATATATCATAGAGGCCAGTGTCTGGCTCAAACACATTGCCAAACTATTCTATGATCTTATAGCAACCAGGTGAGTGCTCGAAGCATGGTGCAATTCAGAAGCTTTGACCCCACTACGGATTTTGAAGCTTGGTTGCTCGTCATGATTATCATATGGCCATTTCACTAACCATACGAAGAACTCACATGATGGCGCCTGATAAGCTCGCCCCAAATGACTCTCGAGTCAGGACCGAAACGGCCCAGATTCGAGGCAAGACCTACAAGTACATTGTAGGGGAGCCTGAGGGCACTCCCATCGAGACCATGGTTCTCATCCACGGCTTTCCGGATCTTGGATTTGGCTGGCGCTACCAGGTTCCCTACTTCATGTCCCTGGGATTCCGAGTCGTCGTTCCAGACATGGTAGGATATGGAGGAACTGATGCCCCAGAGTCGCTTGAGGAGTACACATACAAGAGCCTCTCAGCAGACATCAACGAATTGGCTCGCAAGTTTGTTGGGGATGGCCAGATCATCCTGGGTGGTCATGACTGGGGTGGTTTTATTGTCTGGAAAGTCTCATTCTGGTATCCCAAGCTGGTCAAGGGCGTCTTCAGCGTTTGCACGCCCTACACGCCCCCGCAGGAGACATTCTTCCCGCTCGAAGACTTGGTCAAGAGCGGACGGCTTGCCAACTTTGCCTACCAGCTGCAACTCAAGGGCCCCGAAGTTGAAACTCGTCTCCAAGGAGAGGAGAATGTACGACAGTTTCTGAACGCTATGTATGGCGGCCGCACACCCGACGGAGAGATCGGATTCTCCACCTCTGAGGGCGTCTTGTTCGACAAGCTCCCACACCTCGGACACTCGCCGCTCGTTAGCAAGGAGGAGCTCGACTACTACGTCCAGCAGTACACGCTCAAGGAGAAGCCGGAGCTGCGCGGCCCGCTCAACTACTATCGAATGCAGGAGCTCAACTTCCGTGATGATCTGGAGATTGCAAAGAAGAGCCACAAGTTCGAGATGCCGGCCTTGTTCATCACCGCGACCCAAGACGCTGCTCTTCCGCCGGCCATGTCTCAGGGAATGGAGAGGAGCTTTGAGAACTTGACCCGAGGAGAGGTGAATGCGTCGCACTGGGCGCTGTGGCAGGCGTCTGAAGCTGTTAATGAGCAGATCGCAAAGTGGGCGGATGGAGTGTTGGGTGGTGTGTTGAAGACGAAGGCGTCTCTGTAAGGATAAGCTGGTTTTGTAGCTCTCGAGCTGGGAGAGGTCTCGATGTGGCTTATATTAACCAACTGCTTCTCCTTTTAGAAAATGAGCCAACTTTATAGCACTTAATGGATTAATTATTACAGTAGTCAATGGAATTATGCTACCCAGGTACTTACCAATCATTCATACGCATTGCTAGAACATCAAGATTGCAAGTTACTTTTTTTCCCCCAAAGCTTTAAGATCCTGCCGAAAGTACAGAACACTTATCGTGTGGTATTATAAAAATCAGTAAAATATGAGCAACAATGGTTATGACACTGAGCTTGACAGCCAAAGTGTGAAGATGTTTTAAGCACCAAGGTAGCGTACTATATCCGTCAGGGGTGACGACGACGACGAACTTAAGGGGCTGAAACCATCCGAATGTAACTGACAGGTACATACATCTGTACATGAACAGAAGTAGCTAAATGCATAAAACACAGGTGAATTTGAACATAAATACCTACCTCGGTTGAAAATGTCTACTGGACCCTTTCTCCTCCGCAATTACATCCCCGGCGTCTGTGTGGCGGGTGTTGGGTCCATAGCTGCTTATATGACAGCCATGAATAGCAACAGGACCAAGAACTAAGAGCCTTAGCGAGGTGGACGTGGAGCTGCGCTTGCAAGTCATATCCGACGTCTAAGATCTTAAGTGAATGCAAAGCCATGGGATTGGCTAAAAATTGGAAAAGTCCAAGTGGGATTGCTGCTGATGATCCTTCTCAAAGAGACAGGCCCCTATCTATCCATTCCATCCCCTGAAGCTTAGCACTATCAACCTATGAATGGATTGGATTTGATACGACAGCGCCAGCCCCCCCCCCCCTCAAGCTCATGTCTCGTCTTCTCTTCCACTCCCGGCATCTTTTCTCTTGGTCTTTGAATAAGAGACAAAGTGTCTTTCGCCTTCAGTACCTAGCAAAGCGACTGACTGCTGTTGTATGCCCAAAAGGAAAAGGAAGAAGAAAAAAACCAAACAACCAATCAATGACTGCAAGCTGGCCACACCAACCTTGAGCCTCGTCCAACGTCCCACCGCACGGTCTCCAATCTAAATCGAGCCCAGAGCGAGCTTGCGCGTGGTTCCGTCACCAAAAGGAGGCTGTGCATGCGCAATCCTAGATCACGGCATTCATCCTCGAGCGAAATAACTGAACCCCCAGCCACAGAAGGATTCAGAAACAAGCCAAGGCCAAGCCGAGCCGAAGCTTACCTGATAACCTGACAACCTGAGCCTGAGCCTGAGCCTAGCCATCGACGGCGACGCGACTCCATTTGTTCCATTACCTACTTCCACTACTGCCGTCAGCTTGTTGCTTGGCATCCATCCTCCCACCACCACGCCTCATCGCAACGACATCGCCTGCAATCGACATCTCGAATCACATCACTACTCCCTCTCCGACCGACTCCTTCATCGCGCAACATCACCTCTTCCATTCCGCATGCCGACCGTCGTTTCTACCAGTCGATAGTCTGACCTTGAATTGTCCGCCGCCATGGCTGGGCGACCACCCGGAGGAGGGTTCGATGCTGGACACTCGAACAATCGCGACGATCTCCTACTCGACCTCGACAATGACCAGCCCGTGTATGGCGGTGGTCAGCGCTCTGAATTGAACGATGATGACCTAATGCGCTTCCACGAACAGAACCAAGAACCTCATGGACGACCTTCAGTATCCTATGACGATTTCGTCGGTGCTCGAGACGCGAATCATCCCCCAACTTCACAACCCCCTAGCGGCTTGGGTGTTCCTGGATCCGGCCCAGGCTCAAATCCTTACCTTACGAGACAATACAGCCAGACATCCGACCTTGGCAATTACCAACGCTACGCTGACGACTTTGATGACTACCCCGTCGATCGAGATTCGTACTACCATCACGATGGAGGCGCAAGGGCTGACGAGAGTACTCCGGGCTTGGGTAGGAACACTGCGCGGAATCGAAACAGCGTCCTGAGCCTCGGCGGAGGTTTCCTAGGCAAGGTCAAGAACAGACTGGGTCTGGGCCAAGGATACTCAGAGATGGATTTGCCTTTAACGGAACCTGGCCATGAACGAGGTGATTCTGTTGGAGGACCTCATCAGCCACCGCAGCAGTCCCAAAAGGGCGGATTTGATATGGGCAATTTCAAGTTCGGATTTGGAAAGTCGAAACCAGATCCTTCGACTCTTGGACCGAGGATCATCTATCTCAACAACCCCCCCGCCAATGCCGCTAACAAATACGTCGACAATCATATTTCGACTGCCAAGTACAACTTTGCGACATTCTTACCCAAATTCCTCTACGAGCAATTTTCGAAATTCGCAAACATCTTCTTCTTGTTTACCGCCGCGCTCCAACAGATCCCGAACCTGTCACCCACGAACCCATACACGACCATTGCGCCCCTCATCGTGGTGCTTATCATCTCTGCCGGAAAGGAATTGGTGGAGGATTACCGAAGAAAACAGGCCGATAATGCTCTCAACACCTCCAAAGCGCGGGTTCTTCGGGGTTCTACTTTTGAAGAAACAAAATGGATCAACGTGGCCGTCGGTGACATTATCAGAGTAGAATCAGAGGAGCCTTTCCCCGCCGATCTGGTTCTTTTGGCTAGCTCTGAGCCCGAAGGTCTGTGTTATATCGAAACGGCAAACCTGGACGGTGAGACCAACCTCAAGATCAAGCAAGCGCTCCCAGAAACTTCCTCGATGGTTTCGCCAAATGAGCTTAGTAGGCTGGGAGGCCGGATCAAGTCGGAGCAGCCCAACAGTAGTCTCTACACGTATGAGGCAACCTTGACAATGCAGGCGGGAGGTGGAGAAAAGGAACTTCCGCTAAACCCTGAGCAACTGCTTCTTAGAGGTGCTACATTGCGAAATACCCCCTGGGTTCACGGCGTTGTGGTGTTTACTGGTCACGAAACCAAGCTCATGCGAAATGCCACGGCCGCCCCTATCAAGCGCACCAAGGTTGAGAGAAAGCTCAACTGGCTGGTCCTCTTGCTTGTAGGCATTTTGCTGGTTTTGAGTATCGTGTGTACTGTCGGAGATCTGATTCAGCGAAAAGTTGAAGGAGATGCACTTTCATATCTCTATCTAGACCCCACAGACACGGCCGGACAAATCACTCAGACGTTTTTCAAGGACATGGTCACATACTGGGTTCTGTTCTCGGCTTTAGTACCAATCTCCCTGTTTGTCACCGTGGAGCTGGTGAAATACTGGCATGGAATTCTGATCAACGATGACCTGGACATGTACTACGATAAGAACGACACGCCTGCGACATGCCGAACCTCAAGCTTGGTGGAAGAATTAGGAATGGTCGAATATGTTTTCTCAGACAAGACCGGAACTCTCACCTGCAACCAGATGGAATTCAAGCAGTGTTCGATTGCCGGAATTCAATATTCTGAAGACGTACCGGAGGATCGTCGCCCAACCATGGTTGATGGCGTCGAAGTTGGACTTTTCGATTACAAGGCTCTCAAGTCTAATCTCAAGGATGGACACGAAACTGCCCCTGCTATCGACCACTTCTTGTCGTTGCTCGCAACTTGCCATACTGTTATCCCCGAGATGGACGAAAAGGGCGGTATCAAGTACCAAGCTGCCTCCCCTGACGAAGGTGCTTTAGTTTCTGGCGCATTGGATCTCGGATACAAGTTCACTGCTCGCAAGCCCAAGTCGGTGATCATCGAAGCTAATGACCACGAGCTTGAGTACGAACTTCTTGCCGTTTGCGAATTCAACTCGACTCGAAAGCGAATGTCAACCATATACAGATGTCCTGATGGAAAGATTCGATGCTATTGTAAGGGTGCCGACACGGTGATTCTCGAACGTCTGAACGACCAGAACCCCCACGTGGAAGTCACACTCCGACATCTGGAAGAGTACGCTTCTGAAGGTCTACGAACTCTGTGCTTGGCTATGCGAGAAATTCCTGAACATGAGTTCCAGGAGTGGTACAAGATTTATGACGCTGCTCAGATGACGGTTGGAGGAAACCGTGCTGACGAGGTGGACAAGGCTTCTGAAATTATTGAAAAGGACTTTTTCCTGCTCGGCGCAACTGCTATCGAGGATCGTCTCCAGGATGGCGTCCCCGAGACTATTCACACTTTGCAGCAGGCCAACATCAAGGTATGGGTTCTGACTGGAGATCGACAAGAGACTGCCATCAACATTGGTATGAGCTGCAAGCTCCTTAGCGAAGACATGATGCTCTTGATTATTAACGAGGAAACGGCCGCCGCTACACGAGACAACATTCAAAAGAAGATGGATGCCATCAGAACTCAAGGAGACGGCACGATAGAAACAGAAACCTTGGCTCTGATCATCGACGGGAAGTCGTTGACATACGCTCTCGAGAAGGACTTGGAAAAGCTGTTCCTTGACTTGGCTGTGATGTGCAAAGCTGTCATTTGCTGTCGTGTATCTCCTCTGCAAAAGGCACTTGTTGTCAAGTTGGTCAAGAAGTATCAGAAAGAGTCGATTCTTCTCGCTATCGGCGATGGAGCCAACGACGTCTCAATGATTCAGGCAGCGCATATCGGCATTGGCATCAGTGGTGAGGAAGGTCTGCAGGCAGCACGAAGCGCCGATGTTGCCATTGCTCAGTTCAGATACCTTCGCAAGCTATTGCTGGTTCATGGGGCGTGGAGTTATCAGCGTGTCACAAAGACGATTTTGTTCTCATTCTACAAGAACATTGCGTTGTATATGACACAGTTCTGGGTAAGTACAAAACGAAGTAGCTCGGCCTTCAAGGATGTGGCTAATCTTGATGATAGTACACGTTCCAAAACGTCTTTTCTGGTCAAGTCATTTACGAATCGTGGACACTATCCTTCTACAACGTCTTCTACACTGTTCTGCCACCTCTTGCGCTCGGTATCCTGGACCAGTTCATCTCGGCTCGCCTTCTGGATCGATACCCTCAACTGTACATGATGGGCCAGCAAAACTACTTCTTCAGGCTGAAGGTGTTCCTCCAGTGGATCGCCAACGCCATCTACCATTCCATCATACTTTACATCTTCGGTCAGCTCTTCTGGTATGGAGACCTCATTCAAGCAGACGGAAAGATTGCCGGCCACTGGGTTTGGGGCACAGCGCTCTACGGTGCTGTTCTACTTACCGTCCTCGGCAAGGCAGCTTTGGTCACCAGCAACTGGACAAAGTACCACGTTCTCGCCATCCCTGGAAGTATGGCTATTTGGTACGTGCTCACCGCAGTGTACGGTATTGTTGCGCCTATGGCTGGTGTGTCGATGGAGTACCACGGAACTATCCCCAGGATCTTTGAGAGCCCTGTTTTCTGGCTACAGACTGTCAATCTTGCTGTCATGTGTCTGCTGCGTGACTTTGTATGGAAATATGCAAAGCGTATGTACCGACCACAGACATATCACCACATCCAGGAAATCCAAAAGTACAATATTCAAGATTATCGACCCAGGTAAGCTTTTACACCAAGCCTATATCATTGCCGGCTTTTGTGCTAACACTTCTCAGAATGGAACAGTTTCAAAAGGCAATCCGAAAGGTGCGACAAGTGCAGCGTATGCGCAAACAGCGTGGCTACGCCTTCTCGCAAGCAGACGAGAGTCAAACGCGTGTGCTCCAGGCATACGACACCACCAAGCATCGTGGACGATATGGTGAAATGGCCAGCTCACGGCCAGCGGGCAGGTAACCAGCAGCCGCAGGTCAGACGAGTAGAAAGAATTAACGGCGTGGATGTCTCGGAAAGGACTTTGCAGTTACTGCATGACGAATACAAAAACAAAACATTGGGACTTTTAACTCTGGAGTTGGATGCCATTTGTTTCAACGCTACTGGGTGGTCGTTCTGCTCTATTCACTTGTTCTGTGTCGTTCATCTGTTTGATGCTCGGAGCTGAGCATCGTCGGCTCGATAGACTGAAATTACCTCATGACGCTTTTCTTCAAATGACGTCCCCCTTTGATTCTTCAATGGCGAGGCGAAGGTCTTGGTTTTGGGTTCAAGTGAGGACGAGGATATGGAATCCGATCTAGGCTTACGGGATTGTATGAAATAGGATTGGTGTACTGTATAGGTGAAGGTGTTGTTTATGATGATGGGACGGGGAAACGTTGACATTCCCTGCATTTGTGGGAGGTTGTAATTATTTAAAGATTTCTTCAGCGAAGATAATGAGTGACCTGAAGCGGTTATGACACGGTGGCCTTTTTTACTTTATTAGGATTGCTTCTCTCCAGTTCTCTACGGATGTCCCGAGTGACTATTTGCTCTACATAAGAGTACGCATTATGATGAGGCTTGAACCATGAGTTGCAAAATGACCGTCGTAAAGTAATAGAGGTACCTCCATCTCAAATCGACGTGCTCTAATCTTCATAGGGGCTCTACTGCAAGCCGTTGAAGAGACCACTGAACGATGAGGGTTGGTAATGATTTATTCAGACTCGGAAATGCTTAATCGAAGTATGCCGAGCTTAATAAACAACCCTTTACTGGAGGCACATGCGGCCTGCTTCTTAATATGTCGAGTAAATTCGATAGTTTCACAGCCATGACCGATACCTGCTGAACATATCACCCGCTATAGAGAAAACTCTAGCGCCTGACGTGATACACTACGTGGCAGCACCTCCGATGAACCCCAAGAATAAGCCTAGGTCTCACTCTTGAGCTTTGACGACGGATTAGGTACCTTTGCCCAGACGGGTGGTAGAATGATGGATTAGTTCACACCATATGCCTGAATTGGAAGCCAATGGAAGCCAAGAGGTTGGGGATAGCGCAAGTGTTGTACATAGCAAAAGCCATGATGGGGAACACTTTCAACTTTCATTCAAGTGGTATATGGTGTTAAGATGGCCAAGTTGAAGTAGGATAGGACCGTCTCGTGATCAAAACGTCCATCGTGAGGCCAACAAGAAGAGAGCACAATGTCGTTCGTTGCCTCTGAAGCTGACACTGACAGTATCTTTGGATGCAACGCTCCATCACAGGATCGATCGTCTCTTCGGTCATCCTCTTCACCATGTGAGCAAACTCGTGATGCGCAGGCTCCTCCAGCCCTTGTCGATCCACCCAGACTCCAAGGGCGTCTCCCTTCGCATGACGCACCCTCTGTCCTTTTACGGACAACTTGGTCCAGATTCCATAATCCGAGCTAGTCCCGTCGTTGAGCCGAATACCCAGGTAGGTTGGCGCCGGGTGGAGTAGGTGAAAATCCGGGGATGAGATCGTGGAGAAGCAGAATCCGGGGACGGCATCAGACTCCGACCCCGGATTCTTGGACCGTCGCAGGCTGCCTTAGCCCTGCTTATGCTATGCTTGGCTCAGTACGTACAATAACTTGATGGGCAACAATGTGTTGTTGCATGGTGCTTCATTGCATCTTGATCATGCTTCTAGAGACAGCCGAGTGAGTCTTCTCGATGGTGAAACTCTGATGCCAGAGAAACCTCCTCCCAAACGTGTCAAAAATTACAGAGATATGCTGTGGTGTTTATACATGTGTGCTATGAAGGTATATATGCATCCTTCGTTATAAGCCAAAGAGCCTGCCATCCAATAGTGGAAATGCCAAATTATACAACTGCCCATATAACCGCTCGCCAAATGCTATTTGCTAATGCCAATGATGTCGTTGCCATATCGTGTATTATCATAACACGCCGCACGTCGACGCAAGGCATGTCGATGCTCAAGAAGAAAGTGGCAACTCAAGCAACACTGCCCCTATCAATCACGGACTTCCACCTAACTTGTACAGGCATCTTGGTGTTTACCCCGTGTCCTGCTACAAGCTGGGGTCCAACATAAGAGCTGACAGCGTTGCCAAGATAAGTTGCAAGCTGTGGGGGGTTCGCCAGAGAATAAAACTACTAGCGGCACAGCGAAGAGATGAAGAAAAAACGACCAACTCCGTCCAAATTCAATATTGATGGAATGCTGATGATGCAGAAATAGAAAAACTTTTATGCGCCAGGGAAGCCGGTAGATGGCCTCCCCCAAAAATACAGTATGATAACAAGAGAAAGACAGAACAGAAGATGAAAGGCCAAGCCCATGAGAACTGCGTGTAGTGCCTCCTTGGGTATGAGAAACAGACAACTTGTTATGGCGGCATGGGCCTCGCATTGGTTGAATCCGGTCAAAATAAGCCTGGCAGCGCCAAGGGGCCATTGGCGACCCCTGTGAGTGCGACTTGCAAACCCCGCAAAACCTAGGATTTGTGATCATTTCGGTAGACCAATGTCAACCATGCGGCGGGGTCATGTCCGAGGCCCCGGTTGTGAGACACGGTACGACAGTGCGCGCACTCAGCTTGGCTGTGCTTTCAGCCTATGCAATCTGCTACCGTATTGTACCAGGTAGTCTACACACTGAACCAGTCCTGGTGCAGGCGGCTGAGGCCACAGCAGCAGGTGGTAGGGCAAGTTGTCGTTCGCGGGCTGGTTGCGTCCCTTCTATCTGCCGACCATGGGTGTCACAAGCTCAATACTTCTGGGTCGCGAGTAGGCGCTGGGCTGGCGGGATGGCAGAGGGCGGTCCATTCCTCCTGAAGTTGTGTCGTACGTGTACGCGCCATTGCCAGCACCGTAGTAACCGCCGTCATACGTTGACGAGAGGTACGGCGCAGAAGGTCGGCTGTATGAGTTGTGGGGACTGGTCGCAGCGCTGCGGCTAAAGGGCCACAAATGGCTGGAGCTGCCTGTGGGCGACGGAGGGCTCGGAGGCCGGATGTTGAGGGAGCGGAGGGCCGAAATGGCCGAAGTGTGTTGGTAACTCGGTGCTCCCGTTCCCGGGGTAGCTGGGGGTGAGTTCAGAACCATTGAGCTAGGCCGCGACGGAGATGCTCGGGGGATGATGTCTTTGGGTTCCGGGTTTCCCGCGGAATAGAATGGATAGTTTGCCGACGCGTAATGATGAACTGACAAGTTTGACTGTGACGACGCAGTCTGGTCAACTCTCCGGCAACTGTAGCTTATTATTAGCATCATCCCGGCACATGGGGATTCAAGCGAGAATGAGGTCCCACTGACGGGCTTGGGACGTACTTGTCGGAACAGTATAGAAACATGTCATCATGAGGAATGAATTGCTTTTCGCAGGTCATACTAGTGATTGGGTCAGCAATGAGTCTTGTTTATGGTTTATGTCGTCGTAACTCTCAAAGATCCCGGTTCCATGCATTGTGCATGGTTCCTGGGGGATGACGGCATCACTAATGCCAGGGTTGGTCGCAAACTTCGACTAGATGCCCATGGAAGGGGAATGGAATAACCATGGATAGAGACGGTGTGAGACCTACCAAAATTGCGGGAAACTTTCCCTCTCGTCCTCCCAAGATTCTGTCCATTCCCGCTCACGTTCGCGTTGACTCCGGCCGAGTTTTTGTGGTGTATGTCTCCGAGTCATGACGGGCCGCTTGTACTTTGAAGAGTCGGTCGCAGTAACAGTTTTTCGCACGTCGGTTGATGAGGTGTTGGGCAGGCCGTGGCCAGACTTTTTCCGGCTGTGATGCATTCTGTATAGTTGAATGGGAGGAGATTGATGACGGGGAAAGGATGAAAGATTGACAAAAGGTAGACCTCAAAAGGATCTGGAAGAAGGGGGGAGGTGATATGATATGAGGTCGAAGTGGGGAGGGGGGGTGCACCCCTATGGACAGCCCAAGTCAGATGGATGGATGGACTTGGCACCACTGTAAATCAGTGGAGAGCGCAATCGTCTAGGGCCGTTGGGGCCGCTGGGGTCAGGTAGAAAACCGCCTTTTCAGTGATGGTTCGACTGCGGGGAGTCTTATCAGGGCACTAGGCTGCAAAGATCCCCTTACTCCCTGATTTGATCAACAAGGGGGTACGGGAGTAAAACGGTTGCAAAATTTTCTCGTGCTTGACCGTCTCTGGAGAACTTCGAGAATTGTGTGATACCAGGGTATATCTGAGTGGCAAATTGTGGTCGGAAGCGAATGGGCATGTGCAAGGACGACAGGACACCAAATTCCCCGAGACCTGTTGCGGATGGATACAACAAGAAGCAGATGTTGAACAAACTGTGACCGACTCGGGCACAGTTAATTAGCGTAGGGCAAGACTAATTAATTGGTGAAGATGGTCAGGTAGGTAGATGAGCAATAGGCCGGATCGACGCGAGTCTTGTTTTAGACTCAAGATCGAGTTGGGGAATCCCAGGTAATTTTACTTCCAGATCTCGATGGGTGAAAATTCCTTCAGGAAAAACCCACTGACCAGACACAACGTCAACGATGCGTTACCCTTCAGGGACTGGCAAGACAGCAGAGATCCGCAGCGTGGAGACTAGGCTTAGCTTTGTCTCGTACGGCCACGGGAAGAAGGCGGTATGAATAAATCAACTGTCAACTAAGAGCCGGACGTATAAGTGTGTCGTGTAAGTCGACCTTAGGCGAACGGGTAGTTGGTTGGTAGTCCAAAGGAGCCGCTTTGCTAGCGTTGATTGGATCCAGGAATAGAAGGGAGATGATAGAAAAGGCGAGTTGCTTCTGTGGAAATATGTTTTGTTATCCGGTAAGATGAAATATTCCTGATACCGACAACTTTTCGAGCAACCGAAGTCGGGGCACGCGAGTATTAAATACGAAATTGGATGCACCTGTCACCTGGGGTTTGTGACTCGGCCTTGGTAATTCGCGATTGAGTGAGCGAGGAGCCGAAAGCGGAGATGGAGCGGGCGCAATAAGTGAGCCAATAATCCGCCGAAATCGACACTGCGAGCTGCGGCTATCGGATTGCGCGACAGCTGGGATAACGTATCCGTAGAGAGGATCCTCTCAGGGTACCTCCTTGACTGCTAGTTTCGAGAAGAACAAGGTTGAGGACTGGCCGACACCGACAAGTGACAGTTCCCATCAACAGGCAAAGCTACGCTCGCGACCTCTTGTGCCCCTTCCGGTGAGCAAGTCCCGCTCAAGAGTCGTTGCTCTGAGATAGTTCGGTATGAAAAGGTATGCGTAAGCCGTGAGGCACAGCGAGAGCGTGAGCGGATGCTCAAATCAGGTGTCGGTTTGACGCGCGAACTGTCTCGGGCTGACTGATGCGATATCCGCAGACGTTGTCACACTATCGACGAATGTGATAGCCGATAAATTTGGAAACAGTGAGCGAGAGAGGCAAATGAAGAAAGGCCGAGTACTGCTTATGTATATTGATGCTGGCCTGACTTCTGATGCAAGGAGAGTAGCGTAACGATTCAAGTCAACA
Source organism: Fusarium sp. NRRL 66739 (assembly GCA_021655895.1). NCBI lineage: Eukaryota > Fungi > Ascomycota > Sordariomycetes > Hypocreales > Nectriaceae > Fusarium > Fusarium sp. NRRL 66739. Next base: position 74,480 of record JAJJWO010000469.1, read on the forward strand.
AGTGTATCAAAGCTGAAAGGATAGATGGAGCAGGTCACCAAGGATCAGCCACCTTTGGTACGCCAGGTCTGGGGAATGGAGGTCTCTTGTATCTGTTCTCATTGCTTAGATAAAGCATCAAGATGCGGTACCGAATGCTGCCGTTTGATGCGGGAACGGCATTAGGGTTGCATTATCAGACGCCTGAACTAGGGACATGTCGATGCGCATTGGCAATAACGAACCGCCAGGATACCGCAGGCTATCATAGCGTGTCTAGCGCAACGACGGCACATGATACCTCTCATTTCCCATGAGAACTTTGACCATTCATGAGAAGCCGTGCTGCCTGAACAAGCACCAGGAAAGATGGCCACAGAAATCCTGGCCGCTCAACCGTGCATCAGCAGTATATAGTAATGCGCAGCAAGAGCAAAAGAGCAACAGCTGTTAGGTCGTGCATGTTAGCATGTCTTCTCTCTCCGCAAATCCCAATCGGAGCTAGCATCACGCGTAGACGAATGTCAGGCACGCTTCCATATCTCGGTGTGAAGACGGCCGGGGGTGGATACTCGGGTGCTTTGTCAGGCGGGAGGGGGCGTCCATCTTGACGTTTCCCAAAATGGGTTTGTATTCAAGGGTTCAAGGGTTCAGGCGGGAAGAAAAGTGTGGATTTAGTGATGGTGACTTGTTTGGTGGAGAGCAAAGGCTACTTTTGTCTACCTACCTAGAGTGAGTGGATGTAGTTGATGGTGATGGTGGCTTGATGGTGGGCAGCTGACGGTGGTTCTTTCCATGGTAGGGGAACGAACAAATGGAAGGGACGGCCATCCTTCATGGTGCCTGCCTGCCTGCCTGCCTGCCTGTCGTGAAGTCGAGTTCCATTGGCACCGGGTGCCTCTAGGAAAGAAGAATCAAGTCAAGCCGTCGGGTGGCCCACTCCTGCTAACCTAGGGGGAGCCAGCTGGGGTTTCCATGTTGGGGCGCTTGCTCTCCGCGCGTGGATACTGTACCTAGGTACCGCTGCAGCGTCACTGGCTGCGATAGGCCAATAAGTTTGACTACAAAGGTTGAGATAAAGCTCGTCTCATCCACCCTAATAAGCACGTTTTGCGGTCTTGCTATGCGTCTTGCCGAATGGTTATTGCGCCTTGCAACGCCATTACGCAACAGAACTCCTGGTCTGTCGCTAGCTACCTAGGTCCACTAACAGTCGTCTTGCTAACTGATTCTCCCGAGAACTTCGCGGCCCGACACATCTGTTGCCGTACTGATTTGAATGTGAGGGTGCGGGAACAAGGCCGCTAAGCCCAGAACGCCCTGATGATGTGCATCTCTGAACTGCTGCTCGCACACTTGACACCCAGTGAGAGATGCACGAGAAGGAGAAAAAAAACTTCCGAGGAAGAAGCAAAAAGTCAGACATATACTTACGTATTGCCTATCAGATCAACCATGTGGCTAAGGTAGGTAGGTACCTACTGGTTTCCGCTCGTTGGGAAACACGGCATGGCGGGGAACATGTTGTAGGGAGTTAGTTCATTGTGTAAGTGACAGAAGGGTTGTTGACTGGAATGACTGAGCACAGCATACGTATGCTGAGCCCAGTGAAGGTTATCATCGCATAACAGATTACGTAGACAGCTCAGCGATGCATGATGAACTCCGAGCGCTAAGCAACACATATGTACATAGTATTCAAGTTTCTAACAGCTTGCCTACCAAGAATAGATTCACAGAGCATGTGCCTTGGCTTAATTGCATCATTGCACATGGAAGGACGGCTATATCACCCCTCTTTAACGGACAGCTTGATGTTGATATGTATGATGCTGTACCCCCAAAGGTGCCTTTGCCTTTACCGTGGCCGAGTCGGAGGCCGGAGCTGAAGCTTTGATCTGTGTCGGGTTATCTCTTTCTGGTCTCCCGTATCTCTCTAGACTCTTGTCAATCCTTGCGTCTCACGATCATCCCCCATCGGCTGACCATGGGTTCTTTAGCAGTTACCCTAAGCTGTTTCCTGAATAACTCATTATCAAAACCCTGGATCAAGCTCATTCCCCGACATGGCGCGAATTAGCTCGCGGGGCAACGAGTCTATTGACTCTATCTCGGGGAGCCAACGATTCAGCTGAGTCAGGCCAAGGATCTTTTTTGAGCTAAATTTACTTTTTGACAGTTCATCCTCGGCCCAGCGGGCCATGTGCCATGTCCCTCAAGTCTCTAACTGCAGATAGATTGGATTCGTATTCGACGCAAAGAGAGCCAGAACATGCAATCCTGACCGCCGCGACGATAGTCGTGAGAGAGTACGTATCCGTATGTAGTATCAATGGCATGTGGGGTTCTCCATTGATAGCTGTCCGGGGCTACATCGTGCGTTTCGCCTCGACCCAGCAGATATCTCCGTTGGCCGGTGCTATCTGACTCTATTATGCCTGTCGCTCCAATGGCCTGATAAGGAGGAGCCAAATGCAACAGTGATGTATGTATGTATGTATGTATGTATGTAAAAATGAGGCCCATCGTTGGTTGCATCGCGATGTGTGTGAAACGTGTTTTCGTTCTCAGCTCGTCCAATCCAGATACTTACAGCAGATGAAGAGATGCCACCGTCCAAGCTCGCCGACGCCGCCGACGACAAGTCTGTTGTCTCTTTTTTTTCTCCCCTAGGCCCTGGAATGATCCGTCAGGGTCGCATTCACTAACGGCAAGGGTTAGAATGGAACCGGATAGTCTATAGACTCCAATCGTCTCCATCCGGGGTTTCTCTTGTTCTCTACCGGGCACCGGTAGCCAGGACCCGTTGCGCTTCTCACCTTAAAGGTCAAGAAGCCTCCACTTGAGGCTCGCCAACTCACAAAAATCTATGCGCTGCGGAGTCGCCCCCGGGTCTAGGGGAACCAGGGAAGTGGGAAGTGGAAGATTTTTTTCTTTTTGTTCGCTGTTTTGTGGTTCAATGAAACGAGCCGCAACGGTTCGGTTCAGTCCACTAATGGGCCCGTTCCTACATAAGCCAAAGAAAGCCAGCTGTCTAGCCTGGACCCTTGATCCTGGTCTTGGCTATGGCTATGGTATAGTATAGCAACGGCTTCACGGACCAGTCGTTCTCCCACGCTTGCTCGGCCTCGCTTATTCGGAGCCGGATGAGTGAAGTAAAGTGAAGTGAGATGAACTCTTGAGCACTGCCTCATTCTTGATCAAACACGACCAGTCTTCGCACCACGCACAAATAGGCTTGTATTCGTGCTCTGAGCTAACGGAGATCGACTACCATCTCAGGCTAGGAGCTTCACTATAAACCCTGGGCTGACATGGAATTTGACAATGGTCAAGGCCACTTCCCCAGCTCTCTTGAGTCAAGATAGGTATTCAGTATAGGCTAAAGTCGGTTCAACATGGGCATCGATCGCCTCGTTTATCAGAATCGCCGTGGATCTTGGTGTGGCTGCGGCTGCGGCTGCGGCTGTAGGTAGGTAGATATCCATCTATCAAATGTTATATCAGCAATTGAAACGCTCTATCCGCCAGAGGCTCATGATCAGCACTGCGTGACCGGTATCTAGACGCTCCAATGCCTTCTTAAAAGTGACAGGTCTCAACGTTCTGGCTTCGTGCGGTAGTCCGAGTCAATGCCCTGCAGACGCTCCCTGTATCATTGTGTCAGTGACATTCGGGATGCGGAGGTTGTCACCTGATATCTGCAGACTCTGGGTATATTGGAATCGTGATAAGACTTGTCCAATGTAAGAAAACTACTCGCGCCGCCTGCCCTGAGCAACCCTGCGTCGACACCCATATCGATAGGTAGCGTTGCACTGATCATCATCGTGTCGGGCATTGTTGAGGGTTTGGTGAATCAGTGACCACATGATCAAACGCCTGTTCCAGACAATGACGAGTCTCGAGGTGTCTAAGAGTATGCCCGTTGCTTATCTCTTATCAACGCTCTTGAGAGAATGCCCCCCAACCCTCTATACCTATTATTGGCAAACATCTACGCTGATTCCTCCGGTTAATCCTCCGGTTAAACAGAATTTGGTAGCTTATCTCTCTCAGTTGCTTCCTTGCACATGGGGGTGAGGTTATTCCCCCTCTGCACTCTGTACCTGATAACCACCTACCTAGTACCTAACCATCTTCCCGTCTCCGTCATCCCACCAATAAATACCCGGACCAGAGATTGAGCACGCGCTCGGGAAAGTCAATGATATCAGCCAATAGATAAGACCTTAGCCGTTGTTCTACGGCCCTTCTCTTGCATCCAGGACCGAGACCTCACGACCTCCCAGCGATTCATTCTCTCGTCGTTTCAACGCACGGCCAGTCCCTTGATGCTGGCAAGATTCGGCACTTGAACAGATCTTGATCTACAAAGCTAGTAATAAAACTGCCAATCTTCATTGCCAGCATGGCTGTGTCGGTTATCACGCCACACTTCTGCCTACGCTCGACCAGTTGAGCCTTGAAGCGTACCTCTCAGAGTCAAGAGATGGTGAGGTGACACTATTGCACCACATCCTGTCCATGTCCATAGTCTCATCGCGTCAGTTGTCGACACGATGATGTATCAAGTAAACATCACATCTGTCCCCGGATTACAATTTGCAAGTGTGAGTGGCACAGGAATCGGGTAATTTCAGTCTTGCATCTTAGCTCCAGATCTACCTTCTCGGACATCTAGACCTCACCAAGCATGTGGCCTGTGGCACGAATATTAGATTCTGTCATCATAAACTCTACAGATTGTTCATTACAGGGTGTATATTTCACCATAACATCCAATTCTTGTCACAGACTATATGCGGATGTTACCTTCATTGACTCTGTAGCACATCATCCCCACCTCGTCATTCATTGAAGCCGTGGTGTCACATCGGCGTTCGTGATAGTCCATACCAACACTCCAGAACACAATCAACCTACAGGTACTAGAACAACAGGCTAGTGGGAGTAGCCATGATGTACGTCACTGTACAGAAGAAGCGTGAAGGCAAGGGTCCTGTCTCCATGTTGATCGAAAACAGGGTTTTAAGAAATCAAGCTCCCAACTAACTCGTTAATGCTTTTAGACCTGAACATCAGTCCGTAGTGCCAATCTAACTATCACAAGTCGGAGATTTAACGGTATACCATATTCATTATGGTGTAAGAGGATTGGCCCATGATAACCGGCTTGTGCCTACTAACGTGGCGGTGAAGAAAGGCTAAAGACTGTAGCATATTTGCGATCATAACCCTTATTAGTTCAATTCCTCCATATCATGGACATGCAAGTTCTGACTCGTTTTTTTCGAGTCTTACTGCTAACCCTTTCGTTATAAACCAGTGTCCTAGCGACCACCCCCTTCAGTAGCCACTGTTAGGTTCCAATGTCGTGGAACATAGCAAGTAACCCGGCGATCCTGCCTATACGCTAGGCTCACATGATCCCAATAAACCACTTCTTTCATCATTGTTGGAATAAGACCATCATCCTCTTCTGATCTGAGTGGCGAGAGCGGTAGTATGGAGAGGAAATAAATCTAAATCAATATGGCATCACACCGCCATTCGATCGGATTCTACTACATAGTTACCATTGCAGTAAGCTAGAAATCCAACTAATGAAACAAAGAATATGCAGCTTCAAAGAGGGAAATGTCAAAGGCTCTCAACTGGCTTTGCTGAGATCCTTAGTTGAGCAATCCGAGAGGTACAAAGCTTGAAACCTGGCGACTACCTTGAGTCTTCAAGAACCTGTTGCACAAATGACTCCTATCCTCACTCTTTTTGTCTGCATCCCTCTTTCAGCAGGTTGCCATTAGCCTTGGTCTTGCTACTTGAACTCTCTCAGATTATCTCTGCTCTTAACCTAAACCAGTCAACTGCATTTTCGTTCGTCCTCAAAGCCGCTTGGAATAGGCAGGTTTAAAGTCAAGTCTCTTGCTTCACGTCCTCATTCAGTCTCGAGGCACAGGCCAGGTTATACTTGTGAGTAGCAAATAGTTAGTGAAGAACTCCTCGACATATGCACACACAGAAACATCCAACAATGTTGATTTAAGTGTGAAACATGTGCTCTATACTGGGTAGCACTGATTGTTATTAGCATTGAACCCATAGAACAACTTGTAAACTCATGAGGCTGGAGGTCGAAGGGCCTACTCCGAGGGTAAATGTATGTTTAACGCCACCTACTCAATGTAGTTGCAGAGGTTTCACTTGATAATATATTTAATTTCCCAGGTGGTGATTAAGATTACAAGCTACTCATAGTTGTAGTACATTGATATGTTTAAGGTAAGATAGTAACCTATCCACTAGCCAGCATAAAGTAATTATAGAGAACTTCACAATTGGGTGGAGAATAGGTAGTTATATACAAGAAGCTACAAGTGATGGGAGATAGAGCAGCACTTGGTCATTAAACTTTTATTCACCTACATAACAGCCTCTCTGTCATGATGGCATTAGAATATACTACCACACACAGGAGGCACAATTGAAGAAGACCACATGTTCGTGGCAGAGTATTACATGTATGTTAACAACCATGGCTCAAGAAAGGAGAGAATATGAGCTCCTGGTACAAAAACCGGTATACCGTAAAAAAATCCGCTTGCTCTTAGTTATGCCGTTCCTATACCAAACACTTCGTCACCCCCTTCTTCTGTCATGAACCCATCATCAAGGAAATTTTAAGCGTCGAGCTTAGTTGTAGAGACAAAAAGAGAGAATAGTTCTAGGTCAGACTAATCATGGGTGGTAGTATGTTTCGTGAATTGTTTGTCCTGGGACGTAGGAGGTGCGTCTCTCCGTTGCAAGTTCTTGGGGCGTGCCAGACGAGAAGTATCCTGTATCGTTTTTAGACATGTTAGACCCCATCGTACCGTCGTAGTAAAGAGGGCTTCCAGGCGAATGACTTTGGTCCGGGACCTGCATCATGCTCACTTGGGGGACCCATAGGTTTCCCTGAGCATCGTATTTAGGCTCCGCCGTGGCTGGCTCTGCGTGTGGTGAAAGCCGAGATGAGTCGTTGAAATCCCCAGACGGTAGCTCCACTGGCGATGTCTGATGTGGATGAACTGTTTGTGAGTTAGGGAAAACACTCGGGCTTGAAGGAGGGAAAGTTGACGACTGTGGGCTCCAAGGCCCAGACGAGTACTGGTTCGAGATGAATGATGGATGTGTAGGATGATGATAGTCGTAAGATTGTGCTATTGGCTGCTGAGATCCATTTCGTTTGTGCCCACGTCGATATTTGCGAAGACAGAAGAAACAAGCAACAAGCCCAGCGATGAGAGCCGCGGCTCCGCCGACCGCGATGCCAGCAATGGCCCCCGTCGATAAACTGCCGGATCCAGATCCAGCGTCTCCTGTTTCAGTAGGACCCGACACATCGCGTGTGGCAGTCCGTGTTCTTGCTGCTGCCGTCCTCGTCATGAGGGCGTTGAGGTCTTGATAGTCGAAGCCACCAGCTGGTGCCGTTTTGGTAGCACCACCGTTCGCCCTTCCTCCTATGACCGAGATAACATCTGTCGGGACAGCATATTTGGTCAAATCAGGCTCGTAAAGTGCCCAGGGTGCCCTGTCTTTATTCTGTCTCCCCAAAGACACGTCGTGCAGGCCCCATTGATCCGGAACGTCGCAGTCGTCGTTTAATGGGAAGAAGCCGCCGTGGACGAGCATCTGGGCTTTATTCACCACGTTGCAAGTAAAGCTGTGATGGGGATAATCTCCTGTCCCGTTGTCGGAAGGATACATCTTGATCCATGTGAAGGTAGGCAATGTCAGAATGTATATGTCGTCGAACCCGGCGCTTCCCTCCTCTTCACCAGCACCTCCATACAGATAGATATTGTACGAAGACTGATCTTCGGCCCATGTAGCGCCCGCGCAAAACCGTCGCCGTGGTTCTGGAACATCGCCCGTTGCGTTTTGGAAATAACTTTTGCCACTCAGAACATCGTATAGAATGATTTGATCCATCGGTTGGCCTTCCCAGCTGTTGTCCTCAGTAGAACGGATGCCGCCAAAGTAGACAAGCATTCCACCATCGCCAGCAGGGATGTGAACCATTACTCCCTCCGCACGACCCGTATCATCTGGGCCGGTATCGTTCGACCAGCTGTTCGTGTCCATCTCGTACCGCAGCAGATAAGATGTCGGTATTTGGGGGGCATTACCCCAGTCTGCGTCGGTTGCATTGTTCATCCATCCTCCATAGTAATAGGCTTCTCCACGGTCCGGGATAGAGACGCCTGCTCCGTAACTGAGCCCGACAATATCGTCAGTCCGGGAGACTCCGAGATTGTCCCATTCATCGTTGATAATGTCATAGGCATAAAGATCGAAATCCCAGGGAGTTACGCCGTTGTATTCGCCGCCGAAAAGATAGATTTTCTTGTTGATGGTGTCAGGCCAGAAAATGCCACCACTTACATCAGGAATGGTCGAGTTCTTGCTTAGGTTCGCATAGGGCTGTGGCATACCCGAGTCGGCGACTCGGCTTAGGTCATGATAGATAAAATAAGGATCTAAGTTTGTATATGTTAATAGGGATTCACCAGGATTGTTGTCGGGCACGCCTAAAGGTTGGATATGCTGGGTATGTAGGACCGACATACTGGAGACGTTCTGTGGTGTTCCTGAACTACCATCATATGTAACCAATCCTCCGCCGATGTAAAGCTTGTCATCAACCACGGCACTTTGATGGCCCCATCTTCGACAAAAGTTGGATATAGGATCTCGTTGTTGGGTCGTGAGACTGACGTAGAAACACAAAAATGACAAAACGACGCGCAGCTGGTTCGGAAAGGCTGGAATCCACATCATGGCTTCCACCGTGATGTCTCATACATACTCTCTTAGTCTACTCGTTAATCACGAATTGTGAAGAGTGAACGAGGTAGTCTTCCCCACCTGGGCAATCCTCGCAGCGAAGAGAAGAGAAAAGTTTTGAGTATGATGAAGAGGAGAGGAGAGAGAGGTTGAAAGTCTAAATTCACCTCGCGAGCCAGAGCAGCTAATGGCACCCACTGATCGGGAGCAAGGGGCAAGGGGAGGGGGCCCAGGGTCAGAAATACACGACGCTACCAAGGATGGATTATCCAGTCCTGCGAAACGTTTTTGTTTTTCGTTCCACTATGAACTCAGTATTAAGTTGGCACAACGGCAGATGAGCGTGGCTGAGACGGCATCTGGGGCTGACCTTGTTGCATGGTCTAGACTATTACCCAGACTCTAGCAGCTCGACGCCTCAAAACAATTCCCAAGGCCCCCGGAACGCGCCATCAGTCCACTGCTGCAGCACATACGGGTGAGAAAGCACATCTCACACGAATTGAGGGTTGCAGACACCGCCCAGGATGCAGAAGCTGCGCATTTCTGCTGGCCAGACGGACCGCTGTGGTAAGACGACAGGATGCACCCAGCCTGCTGGTGGTACCGGCGTACTTTACTAGCCAAGCCAGCGTCAATCATGATTCGCACAGACCAGGGGGTTGGACGCAGCTAGGAAACTCAGGAAGATGAACGCTCCCAATCGTGCTACGGGCTCGTCTTTCAGCTCAGAAACCCAAGGCCAGTGCCAGTGCAGTCGTCCTAATCCACGACGGCGCACAGGGCTGAACGGGGTGGCACCCACTCCGATAATGCTCACTACTTCTACTTTGTGCAGATGGAGGGCATCACCAATTGACGGAAGATCAGACATGTGACCCTTCCCCTGCTTTGCAAGACGTTTCCCTTTTCCGCAGCCGGATGCTGACCGATATTATCGTATGCATATATTAAAGGCTGGTCCGTCAGCTCCGTAGTCATTAAAGTTGCACCATAATTTCCCATTGGGTCTTTCCCCTGGACCCATCTCACACACCAAATCATCGGGGACCATCTCAAGGCAACAGCCGGACCGCCCTCATCCACCCGTCAAGTGGGAGCTCCAGCGCTGCACGGACTTCGCCGTCTATCTGTTGTCGCATAGGGTGCGCCTCATTCTGTTCGGAACCTGGCCACAAGTCTTGGTTCTGATCCTCAAGGGACATGAGGTCTAGCGTGGCACAGCCAGCTAAGTCGGGATTCGCTGGAATTGCATCATGACTCAAAGTCGCGACTGAAATGGCAGTTCCGATTGCAGACTGGAAAGCTTCGGCAGCAATTGTATCTGGTCGCTTTTCTGAACCCTCTAACTTTCTCTTGCGAGCAAACTTATCGACCAAGGTGGCTGACGAATGCCACTCTTGCCAGAGCGATGCTATCGCTCCTAAGTGGCCGAGCAAGGCTATGTAAGTTCGATAGATGTCCAAAGCTGTTTCTTCAAAGCCTTCATTGGACGAGTTCTCTAGTGACTCAATGGCAAGAGCCCGAACCGATCTTGGCGTGGTGTTGTCTTGGTCTCTCAGGCCTGTTAGCAACTTGAGGAGTCCTTGTCGGTCATGAAAGTCAAGACATCCGGAACCCGTACGCAGATGGTGTAAGTACTGTTCTAGGGCATAAAGGATGTCTCTCAATGTAGTATTGCTAGAGGTCCAGTAACCATGTTCAAAGCCCATTTCTAGGTATTGATGGGTGACCGAGGGCTCACAAATTTGAGCCGAGAGCTTCAACCCGAACCCGCACAAGGGCGCTCCAATGTGGTCTCCGGTCAAGGATACTCTCTGGCTAAGGTTTCCGATAAAAACCAAAATATCATGTGCAGTTCGCTCGTCGTCATCTTTCAAGATGCTTGCGCATGAATCGCGGATAATTGAAGATAAATCATTCGCTGGCAAATTCGAGCCACTAGTGTAAGGCTCGCTAAAAGAGAGTTCAGGATGAAATGACAAAAGACGCGACATTAGCCTACGTATGCCAGTGACCGAATCTTGTTGCCTTAATGATGTTGGCAGTGGAAGCTTTCTGGAATGTTGCCCAGTTTGTGTCAATTGTGCGCGTAGTTGGAGCCAGTGCAGAAGCAGTGAATCGTCCTTCTCAGCCCGTGTTGAAATGCCATTTTCTGAGCAAGTGAGGTGGAGCTGTGTCTCGGCAGTCGGAGATCCTTGTTGACCGTCTGGGGAGGCGATCAGTGGAGCTGGTGATGGGGCCCCGAGAGCAGCGGAGAGAATGTCATGACTTCCGAGTCGCCAACAGTTGGTCGGGTTTGAGGTTATCTCGAAAGCCTTGAGCCTCGACCAATCAAGCTCGCGCTCAAGTTTTCGAAGTCTGTATTGCAGCCTTTTTCTTTTGTTATTTTGTGACCAATGCTTGAGTGCTTTGACTTCATCGTCTTCAGTAGATGCCCGCACGTGCCGACTGTCTATGTCGTCGAGGTCGAGCAAGAGGTTGCTGATCTGAAAGAATTCTCGTCCATTGGGTGCTTTGGGCTTTTTTCCCAATCTGTTGACGGTGTAGTATATTCCTCCAGCATCGTTCGTTCTCCGTATGAACATCTTGCCCTCCTTTGGGACTGCCTGGGCAGCTGCTGCGCGGAACATATTGGCAACAAAGGGACAATAAGATGCTAGACACGTTGTAAGGGAGCAAGTGTATAGTGCGAAGGGATCCGAAGCACCAAGCGTTTTGGTAATATGTCGAAATGAGTGAACGACGAGCGACGCGTGGGAAAATTTTGAGGAGAAAAAGAAGAGAGGAGAAGGGAAGGGATGAGTTCGCGATGCATTGTTGCGTAATCCTCTTCCCCCCGCAGCCCGCGAGGCAAGAAGGCCGGACCCCTGTTGTTGATGCCCCTGGGCTCTTTTGGTTTAGGCGTCCTTTCAGGCAGGTGCTCGTCCTTTAGTGCTGTCCCTAAAAAGCGGGAAGCAGCGAAGTGGGTCACCCCGCAATCTGTATCCGTCCTGCCCGGGTGATAGGAACCTCTGCCTGGCGGATATAATGAAATTTATTATACTGCTAGTTCTGAGTCTTAGCCATAATGAAGAAGTTCTGCTGGATAATTTTTGCTAACTTAAGCTGTGCAGCGAATCATGAAACGGTTTATAAATAAGTTCGACAGGTCCATATGGCATAAACAGTCACAAAGTCAACACGGTAATTAGAAGTAAAAGGCGGGTTTAGAAGCATGGTAAGCATTTGGAACAAAGTAAGCAAAAGTCGCAACTCTGGTTTAATCTATGTCTTGGAGTGTTCTTTCAACATATATTCTCCTCGAAACCAACACCCCTACTTACGAGCTCAGGTGTTATCTGGTGCCTCGACTCGTGCTTGGTAAAGCGTATTAAGGGGAGTAAGGGGGTTTGACTTCCGCTCGGATTTGACCCCGGAGTTGCCGCTCACCTCATCTTGAACATTGATCGTACTGACTGAAGAAAATTAGAGCTTTCAGATTAGACATAAAGTCTATGTTGTTCATATGCCTAACTTTCCAGTCTCCCTTGGGTACTACGCACCTAGGTAGTCACTGCGCAAACCACGCTATACCTGTTTCGGATTAGAGGTGGTCCCGGCTGCAAGCAACTTCATACCTGTTTCTTTGGCCGCCACAACATCAACATCAACACCACTCACCTCATTCAACCACATACGCCATGGCCCCAGATACACCAACCATGGACTCGCCTGCCGATAAGAAGGAAGATACACAGCAAACCGAGACCGACCATGCGACAAAGGCCCAAGATCGCATGGCTCGCTTCAAAGCTCTTCAGGCGCGGGCAAAGACTTCGTCAGAGAAAAACTTGAAGGAGGCGACACTTGAGTCACAGAGGCTAGCCACGGATCCCAGCCAACTCACAGCCATACATCGCAAACACGCCATCGCGTCGCACAAGCTTCTAAAGGCCGACGTGGAGGAAGCCGGCGAGGACTTTGAGCGAAAGCGCGCATGGGACTGGACCGTCGATGAGAGCGAGAAGTGGGATAAACGTCTCAAGAAGAAGGCCGCCCGTCGCGACAACAACGCCTTCGCCGATCATACACAAGAAGCGAACAAGATATACAAACGTCAACTCAGAAACATCGACATGAATATGGATCAGTACGAGAAGGACAAGAACGCTCTCATCGAGAAGGCAGCGGCATCGGGCGGCCTGGACATTGTCGAGACCGAGGACGGCGAGCTTATCGCAGTGGATAAGGATGGATCTTTCTACTCAACTGCGGATTCTACCACATTTGCCGAGAACAAGCCAGATAAAGCGGCAGTTGACCGTCTGGTGGCAGACCTGCAGAGAGCAGAGGAGCAGAGGTTGAAGAAGAGAAAGGAAAGGATGGCACAGAACGGAGACGACGGAGACGTCACCTACATCAACGAGAAGAACAAGCAGTTCAACCAGAAGCTATCGCGGTTCTATAACAAATACACCGCTGAGATTAGGGATAGCTTTGAACGAGGAACGATGATTTGAAGAGGATGAAATTGGATTGCACTTTTGATCCATTCGGGTATTATACAGTCTAGCGTTGGTGCTTTTGATACATCATTATTCAAACTCCCTACAACATGGTTTTTCTCCACGCCTTGCTGGCAAGCTCCTCAATCTGTGGCACCTCGATCGCTCCCTTGACAGTCTCGTCGCTCAGTGCCTCAACCACCGCCTCGGCGACGGTCTCAACCTTCAAGGGTTTGACACCGGCAGCGCCAATAAAAGTCTTGAAGTAGTGACCCGTCAGGCCATTAAATGCAGTGCCAAGACCTACCATGGCAGCCAGAGGCATCGTCACGGGGCGCGAGCTGTCAAACATGAAGGACGGCCGGACGAAGAGGCCTCTCATTTCCGGGAACTTGTTGGCAATAGTAACCTCGGCGTCTCGCTTGGTCGAGATGTAGCGCTGGGGAAGAACAGGAGCACCGGCGGCAGCGGAGATGTAGCAGAATGAGTTCACTTTGGCGGCAACAGCATGCTTGGCCAGAGTAACCGCGCTATCACGGTTCATGATCTCGTAGGAAAACTGGTCCTTGGGGTTTGGAGGTTTAATGTCCTCGCCTTCTCCCTTCTCCAGTGGATTGACTCCACGATCCCGGACTGGTGCAAAGGCCTTTTGAAGACCGGCAATCGGTGATTCCTTGCCAGAAATAGCACCCTTGTAGTCAGCTTCAAGAAGGATGCCCATGCTGTGGACGACAAAGTCGGCGCCATTGAGCAATGGGGCATATGTAGTTGGGCGAAGAATATCACCACGCTCCCAACTGACCTTGTGCGCCCAAGGTGGGGGAGAAGGGGAAGAGCTGATAGTGTCCCATCGAGGGTCTCCGGAACGACTGAAGGATAAGATGAGTTTTTGATCTTATGAGCTGGAGATGCAAGTGAAGTTTACCTGATGGATGTCACGTCCCATCCTCGAGCTACAGCATATTTGCAAATTCGAGAACCCAAGAAGCCGGTTCCTCCGCAAACAACGAGTTTCTTTGAGGCAGACATGGTGATGTTGGTGTAAAAGTGGTGCGATGTCAAGGCCCTTGAGAGCTAGGATGAGCTTCTTCGACAAGCTTGAAGTAGATCAAAGTAGAATACTCTGAACGAGAAAAACTTGTTGAGTAGTTGGCGTAAGAGAGTGGAAGCTATCCCCTGCCAATTGAGCACCAAGAACAACTCTCAAGGCTGTATTGTCTCGATGTGAGGGTAAAATCAATGAAATCATCATCGGGACTCAAGGCTGTGAGGGTATTGTGGCTTGCCGAGCGATGATTGGCCGAGCGATGCCACTGAGGCGCAAACACACAAGGCTGTTTGAGCTGAACCGCAACTTTATCGTTCTACTTTACACTCAACAACATCATGGCGCCTCAGAACCAACTCGGCAAGCGCGTAAAGCTCACGCAAATCCGACGGCCCTTTATCGTGGGGAGCACAGCCAAACCATTCTCCGAGACGAACCCGCGACCAGCAGGCATCCCTGATAATCACACGCACTCATGGCAAGTCTTTGTCAAGGGTCTCGACGACACCGACATCACATACTGGCTGCGTCGCGTGCAGTTCAAGCTTCACGAGTCTATCCCCAACTATGTGCGAAGTAAGCGACCGCTCCTCCATCGTGCGCGCGTGGTTGTGCTGATGGAAAACAGTGATCGAAGGCGAGCCCGGAAAACCCTTCATGGTCGAAGAAACAGGATGGGGTGAATTCGACATCACTATTAAGCTTTACTACGTCAACGACTCGGGCGAGAAACCTCAGACCCTGTACCACTACCTCCGTCTGCATCCCTACGGCCGAAACGAGGAAGAGAAACAAGCCATGGTTGCATCAAACGGCGAGATTCGCTCGTGGAGTTACGAAGAGCAGCTTTTCAACGAACCCTACGAAGTCTTCTACAACCTCCTCACCCAAGGCGCTGTGCCCAAGGGATGGAAACCCGGCGGCGGCAAAGGAAAGGGTAAGGGGCGCGCACCGCCGCCGTTCCCCGGCGATAACAACGAGGTCTGGGAGCGATCGGCCATGATACCGGCACATAACCGTCCCGGACAGCCTTTCAGCCTCGAGACAGAAGCCGCCGAGATACGCAAGCTAGCCGATGCGCAGAACCAGGCTGAGGATATGGCTAAGAAGATCCTCGCCGAGCTCAAGGCCAAGGAGGAGCTGCTTGCCCAGCTGAAGGCGGAGAACCAAGCTGCTGCTGCCACGGCCAAGTCATAGGATGATGGTCGAAGCACACGCAAGAAGACCAAACGAAAGAGATAAAAATCTCGCAAACTCACGGAAGCTCACAGTGCAGATACCCGAACTGCTTGTCTATGCTCTGCGCCAAGGCCAAAGACCTTATACCTGATTATGAGCATAAGAACCAGGTTTCATCAGAATTTTTACCGGGAAGTTACTCATGAGATACGACTATAGTGCAGTTTTGGACATGCTCTAAGGGTATTCCAGCATCTTGGCCTACACCGGCTTGAGGGCCTAGCAAGCTTGACATGAATGAAATGAAGCGCCCGGCCAAGAAAAGGCATGGAGGCATTGTATAGTTATGATGTACGGCGGATTATGAAACCTCTGCTGGATCATGTGTGGGAGAGGGAATCAACTTATTGATTAGCCATAGCAATAATATTGCTGCCCTGTGCTTGGCACCATGGTTTAGACTACAGCCGGTAGCATTCAGTCATTAATACAATCACTCAAGAACTCGGATGTTTCATTCAAGTATATGAATTGGAGCTGTTTCTAGAGAACTACGCGGGCGTTATGCCAAACCTAGCCTCATTCTGATCTTAATCCATAAGATCCTAAAGATATATTTTTTTACGATCTCCATGATCGCCAATCCCACCTGTCCTTTTGAGAGAAAACATTGACCAACACTCTTGCCAATGTCACAAATCGCCCTGCTGGGGCTATCGGCCAGTCTAGAGGCCTCAAACAAGCAATAACTCATCTTCCAACACGCCATTGATGCATTGCCCGGACGAAGGAGTAGAGAGAGCATAACAACAGAACCGACACTCCGACACATGACTGGTCGTAACAACACACCGAGCCAACCCGTTTTCCTTTCCTAACTGCCTCTTATAACGCCACAAAGTGAAAAGAAAAAGATAATGATCATGTTAATTCAGGCCGTCCAGGGCCTAACCTCTCCAAACTCCAGTGCCAATGTGAAAGAAACAAGTGCAAGAAAAGATATAAACGATAGTGGCATAAATAGATATGCTGATGTGTTTAATTTTGCTGTTACCGAGTAGCGGCTTCGTATGCTGGTGGTGGTGCATCTTCACGCTCATCCCAGGGGCTGCGTTGCCGTCTCTTCTCATCGTAAACACGCTTGGCAATTTCGCCAGCCATTTTCATAATCCATGCCTGTTCAAGGATGACGGAAGAAGTTTCTGAGCTAACGCTTTGGTTTTCCAGACCTGAAGTCTTGCCCTTGTCAGCCTTGGTGCTCGAGGTGGCAGCAGCTATCGGCGCATAATTCTGAGGCTCTGTGGCCTTAGTAGAGTTCTTGAGCGGGGATTCAATCTGCTGAGATTTCTCAAGACTAGCCATGATCGGACGATCCAGCTCCTCTACATTCCGTAAACGGGACTTGCTTGGAGTGGCCGCTTCGGCGATGATAGATGACTCTGGTTCCTCGGGAATAGTGTCATCAAGTACAGGTTCGGATAGGGGAACATCGGATGCAGTATCAGAAACGTCACTCCCGTTTTCTGGAGTAGCCGCCTCTGATTTGCTGCGTCTCAAGTTCACAACTCGTGTCTTCTTTTTGCGACCTGCTCGTGATCGTCCGCCAGCTCCGAGGGATCGTCCGTTCGTTGCAGAGTTCATGCTGATAAGCGAAGGGCGCGATGGCAGATGGCCATGTGCGTTGCTCGCCGTATCTGAGAAAGTGTATGTCGTTGAGTTACCTGCATGGAATGACATCGTCTTGGTAAGAGTGGGGGTTGCAGCCAGGGGTGTTGGTACTTCGGAGCGGTCTCCATAGCCTGTCCAAGCACGGAAAACGACGTCACGAATACCAGGGGTGAAGAGTGACAAGGTGCGGTGCGAGTCGGTCAAGGCGGCAAGGCGTAACAGATTCTTCTGAGAAAAGAGCGATTGAACCTCGCCGCTTCCATTCAAAGTAAGCTCGGAGATAGAATTGGGGTCGAGGAGGTTTCCGTTGGCATCGACAGGATCCAAAGGTGGGCTAGCCAGAGGGTCGACGCCAGTCTCGTCTTCGGTTTCGCTGGGGGTCTCAGTGCCTTTGTTTGCTTGATCGGGGCACCATAGTTGTAAAGACAATCTGTGGATGATTGCCGGTAGCTCGTCCATCATCAAGTTCCGTAATTGTTGTTCAATAGTTCTCTGCAAATAATCGCGGACGAATTGTATCGAGTCGAAGGTCGAGGATACCTTGAGAGATTCGAGGGGATCATTTCGAAAAACGAGTGTTAGGCCCTTCTGCTTCGAAAAGACCAGGATAATAAACGCCGAAAGCTTGAAATCGGAAAGGGTGATGGAGAGCGGAATTGTTAGACCAGACGCGGCGGCTAAGGGTTGAGGAGATGTGAATGTCGGCTTAGAGTAGAGGTATGTGTTCAAGGGATTTGCCTATAACTGTGGTGTTAGTGTTTGCGCCAGGATCAATTGCATGAATGAAATCATAGTGAGGGCGCTAAGAAGCAGGCATCCTGGCAGGGGGTTGGGAAGGCTCGATATGCATGATCGCAATCAAACGAGGGGTTGCATTGAAACAATGCTATGAAACAATGGAGTATAACGGAGCTCGATGGGAGATGATGGGCAGCTGTTGACATGCATGAGTACTTGGGGTTGCCATCCGCTTCAAGACCTCAGCAAGAGGCATATTCGCCAAAGGGCTTGAGATCAAGCCGAGGAGGACACAACCCAGGCATTGGGATAGCTTCTGTACTTGTCTCTAGGCCTTTTTGAAGCTTCGAGACAAGAAGTAGAGCAGTATCGATCCCCGAAGGTCGTCGCATACAGATAGGAAACAGATATAAACGTACTTGAACTCTTGTCTTGAGGGTCAGGAAAGCATCACCAGAATATGTCATTTTGAAGATGCCTCTGAATCTATCCTCCGCAAGGTCACCAATTTCCAAAATCTCTAGATCGGGCGGCACGGTGCCAAGGTTGAATTCGCTGACGAGGATATCATCGACAATGATGGGCGGCTTCGGGCTCTTGTTGAGTGCCTTTGTCAAGAGGTCGCGGGCACGACGGTAGAAGTCGGCATCGGCCGTAAGAGGCGACCAGTTGAAGTTGAAGGCCATGTTGAAATGGCTTTCACCTTGCCGCAATCATGGAGGAAGCAATGAGATGCCGTCGAGTGGGCAGCTGTGACGGAGGCGCGAAGGCGGGCGGGAAGCACGGGGACAGGGCGCGTGCGGGAGCTCGAGAGGGGCGAAAAGAAAAAAAAAAAGAAGCAAGACGTAATGTAATGTGCGGGCTCGGAGAAGGATTGAAAGCCGTCGGTCGGGAAAGGTCGAGGGTAATAGGAGTTGAAGAAAAAGGAGGAAGGATTTGTCGAGAATCAGAAGCTCGACAATGGCGTCGCGAAGGATTAGATAGAGGAGATTTGGTGACAATGACAAGAGGAGGAGAAGAGAGATCAGAATGAAAGAAAGTAAAGATTTCCTAGGCGAGCAGATCGTGGAGATCCAATGACGCTACAGGTTTCCCCGGGCCAGCTTCAAGGATGATTGGGAGAGCCAAAGTCGGAAGTGGAGAGCTCGGACCTGCGACCTGCGATGCGACAACGGCACACACACTCACTCACTCCCTGCACCTAACAATTTCTTCTTCTTGTTCTTCTTCCTTGCAGGCTTACCGCCAAATGGGCTTGAGACAGCCAATATGACTGGCCTCAGGCTAGCAGGGTCAGTGACACTCTGAGACAATGGCTCTACACTCCTGCACAAGTTTGAGCCCTGAGGCAGAACGGTGAAAGATAACCGGAACCGAGGTTGGCAATCGGATTGGCTCGTCAATCGGCGGTGGAGGAGAAGCCCGTTTTAACCCGGACCTCGACGGCCGAATGGAGCAACAAGTCGTGAGGTGAGTAATAAGTGCTCGATGCACGAGATCGGGCTTGAAACAGAGTGTTTTCTCTAAAAAGGCTCTTGCATTGACCAGATTGTTAATGCGCGGCCATTATAGCCAGACACTTTGTATAGAATCTCAAAGATTCACCAGCAGCGCCCACAGTATCGTCAATGCAGTCCGGGGCTGGTAGCCAGTCGCGTAAGTGACGTGTCTGCGATTGGTTGCAAGAGTATGCGCGTTAATTAACAAGAATATGAACAACGAAAGAGCGTGAAGCGATTTGCAATTCTCTTTGCACGGACGCAATGCGTTCGTTGTGCGGGGGTATATCAGATCGAGTCGTGATTATATGTGGATGACCATCACAAGAGAGCGCAGATGCGCTACTTTGTATAATTCCCAGCGCCTCTAGACTCATGCACCCCATGCTTCACTATGCGAACACAGACAGAGAAATTTCATTTCTGTCGCATCCTTCGTCCAAGGGGCGCCGTCACTATCAGATGATTGTTCCCTGCACTCTGGTAAAGCTGTCTCATGGGACGACCTCCGCATCAGGTGGTTCGATATTCATCGACACTTTCTGGGGAAGCGAGCAGCTTTGCTGACCTACGGACCCTTAAAAGGTAGGAGAGTCGTCCTCTGCTGGCAGTGCGTGCCGTAGGGCATCGCCTAAACCATGGCACATCTCTCGCCGTGTAAGCCCGGAGTCGTCCGAGCCCCCCGGCCGATATGCCGACCTCACCTCACTTCACAACACTTCCACCAGGCCTGTTCTTGACGAGGATGGAAGGAAGCAGAAATGTGCTTAAAACCCGGGTGAGTACGGAAAGTTGAACAGAAAGTGGCATGTGCTGCACATCAAATAAGCCTTCCGGTTGTGTGCGTGATTTGATCATGCGCAACGCTGTACCGATAAGCAAACAAACTCTCACCTACGGAACATTGCTTCTAGATCCAATGGGTAGGTATGCATGGTGGAAGCAATCTATATGCGCTTTGACTGGACTGTCTGAGACCTACCGCTATTTCTTCCCACAAGAAGCGAAGGGTCCAGCCATGGTGACAATCGATACAGTGTCAGAAAAAGGACCAGCCATTGTAACAGTATCACAACTTGCGATATATAAAATTATCTCAGGTCAATTGATTCGTATGAGTGTCACGTTATGCCTTCAATTCATGACCACCATAATATTTCGACTTGAGATATCTGTACTCACCAGCAAATAGCATAGCGGACTAGAGCGGCTCTACTCTCGCGATCATGTAAGGCACCAGCTCGGTGGAACTATGCATCTTGCCAGCTGACGGTTTGACCGGGATTTATATTGGTTGTTCTCAGGCCAAGTCGACTCAAACGGGCATCTGTCTGTTGTACCTCGTTATGAGGATGCTGGAGCTATCCCTGATGTTTCACGAGCTGAGGCCTCTGTGCGACCCCAGCCTCCGCATTCAAGATAATCTCCGAATCCTTGCGCTTCTTGTCCGAACGTACAAAGTATGTGCTTCAAACAATGCGGTGCTGTGCATGGAACCACAGTGGTGTGTATCGAATCGAAATTATGACGCCAAAGAGCGACTTTGTAAGAGGGCATAGGATCTTGACTCAGTCTTGAGCAGATGAGCAGCTCTTGTGTTGCTTGCACGGATTTGAATTCCATACCGACCCATTGATAGTGGAGGATCAGACCTCCAACCATGAGCGAGTTTGAGCCTCCACGTGTGGGAAGTTTTAGCAGCGTGGATAGAAACGTTGGACGATCTCTTAGGGCTTGCGCTAGCTCCTCCACGCTGATGATCCCAGCAGCTCGGCATTGCCTTCAGGGACGTTGATTCGCGGTGCAAGGTGGGAGAAACAGAGGAATGCAGTCATTTTGCATGCCTACGGTCCCGTGATCATGGCCAGCAGCGTCGCCTAACCACCAACGATTGAGCGTTCTGAAGCCAAGGGTGCATCACCGCCAGGCTCCAGCTTGGGTGATATCACGTCGTTCGGTCATGACCGAGACCGCCTTCGTGCCGCCCTGAGCCCCCCGAAGCCGGTAGCCAGTTGGGGAGCTGGGAGGCCTGAAGGACGAGGATTGAGTCATCCGTGGCGGCGGCTCAGCGTGTTTTATTCCAGGTATAGGTACTATGCCACGCTGGTGATTCTCCAGTCTGCTCTGCGTTGTCTGTAGGCGCTGTCAGCAGCAACCGTGACTGTCAATGGCGAGCGCCAGGGGTGCAAGGGCCAGGGACTGGGCGCCTGAAGGGCACATCGTGGCCTCGTACGGATGGGGCCAAGAGAGCTGTCAGAGGAGCACGATCCCACATTGGACTGTCTGTTCCCCGTAAACAGGACGGACGGCATTTGCCCAGCCGTCATTGTGGCCTTACCAAGGTAATGATGCTGGGCGTGCGTGCGATGCAATGCAATGCAGTGCAGTGCGTTCATGTTGCAGGCCTCAGCTCAACTCACTCACTCACTCAACTCAGCCCACTTACCTGGGCCTGGTCACGGCATTCAAATCAGAAAAAAAGAAACCCCACGAACACCTCGGTCTTTAATTACATAGACATCCATTCATAGCAGAGCAGCCCAGCCCGGACTCATGGGCCAGGCGGCGCCACTAAATGTGACCCCTCCCTCTTCTCAGACCGTAGAAACTCCCCCATCAGGTGCAGATGCAGATGCAGAGACGAAAGAGCCTGGAACAATGGCTCTGGCTCTCGTGCTGTGGTTGGCTGTTGGCTGTTGGTGTTGGCCATGGTTGCTGCCAGAGACGATGACTGGCATTGGCGCTTCACCCTAGTCTGGGTCCGGCCCCATGGTGGAGGGGGGAGGGGGGGCCCCTAAAAACCTGTGCGTCACCGTCCCAGATCGAATTGGATCGTCGAGTTGACTTGACTTGACTTCGACTTGGCTAGGTTGACTTAGACGGGTGCGGTGGGAGGAGAGCATCCACTCTGCCTCCATCTCTGCACCGCCGCTGGCGACCAAAAGACCCTGTCCTGTGCCTCTCTCGCGGGGTTTTTCTTATTTTTTGCTTTTTCTCCCTCTGTTTCTCGTCGGTAATCGGTTGCTCAGCTGTCGGTCTGCATATCCAATCCGCTTGCTGAGAGTGCTCGTGCCTTTTGTAGATGGTCTTGTTGCGGTGGAGGCGTCTGCCAACAGGAAACATGCCAACGGCGGTTCGTCCATGATAGCAGCGCAGAGCAGAGCAGAGCAGACGGAAGAAAAGGAGTTGCAAGAGCTACCTAATAAGCTCGTCATCGCCTGCCAATTTGTTGTTTCCCAACTCCAAGATCCATCTATTCACCTCTTATCCACTTCACTTCATGTGGTGATGCCGCCCTGGTAAGGACAAGAAACAAAAACAAGAACAGGATATTCATGCCCGGTTGAGAGTCTTACAGCATAAAACCCCTTACTCGATCTTTGTTCAACCGCACCCCTCCACGCACACCTACCATTGCTTCTACATACATACATGCCTACATCATACCTACATGACGTTGCTATCGCTGTGTAACACGAGGCATCACATCTCAGCCATCAGCCACGCTTTTGTCGTTGTAATCCGCCTTGCCCATGATTGCATGCATCTGCACGTATACAAGGCGACAGAAACAATCGTGTTGCCTTATTAGACTCGGCCTGCGCGGGCTTGAACCTAGAGTACCCAAGGGCAACCGCTCTAGACGCCTCCGTCCCGGTTTTGTCCTTGTCAAGCAACATACACCCTCGACTTCTTTCAACAATCGTGTCACTTACATCGGACAAGACAACTCGAGACTCAGAACCGCAACAACAGATACAAGACACGATACGACACGACACGACACGACACGACACAACCCAGTTGCAGATGCAGATGCGCTTCTAGAACGTGATCAGGTGCAAGAAATCAACCACTAAATCAACCGTTGGCTGCCACAGCTGCAGTGCCTGTGAACCCGGTTACTGTACCTACTACGTACCGTACCGTACTGTACTCGTCTTGATCAGGTCTATCCTCTACTTCCTCTTATACATATCATCACCCACTCCGCCTCTCCCCTTACTCATCCTACCCATCTCTCCTTATCTGTCTGCCAAGTTTATCCATCCTCATCTCATCCTCTTTGTCCCCGTTAAAACTCCTCTACCACCTTTCCCCTCCCTCCCCCACCGCAAGACGCGCGACATCGGTGGCTTAAACGTGCCTTGCAGACCACCTGCACAATCCTGGTCTCCAATCACCACCATGTCGACTCCTTCTCTGTCCGATGGACAGCTTACACCCACCGACACGGACCCGGATCTTTGCTTCTCCTCCTCAGAAGATGATCATGTTTGGCCCACTCCTCAAGATGTGGTTGAAATGTCCATCATGCTCAATGGGAGTGCAATTCCCCTCTCATGGACACGCGAATCCCTCAAGAGACTGCCAATGGGGACTCGGCCAGTAAAACTTGTTGGTGAAGGTGCCGCAAACGTCGTGTTCGAATTGGGTATTCCAGAAGGATATCTTTGGGCTCAAGACTTCAAAGGTTGGTCTTGATTTAATCTGCCTATCTAACACGAATTTACTAATATCTTGTCAGGCTGGCTTCTTCGTGTTGCTAAGGCTCCTGCTAGTGGTCAACCAGCTAGATTCAACTATTTGAAGCAGCAAGAGTTCTACGCAAAACAGATCACACCATTTCTCAAAGCTCACGCCATTCAGCAACAGCTTGTTGTTCTCCGCAACACCAACATCATCACACAACTCAACGCCTATCTTCGCTCGATAGATCATCAGCGCAAGGAAAAGTTCAGGGGTTCATTCGTGTCCGAGTCTAACTGGGGCCTTCTCGTCGAAGACATGCGAATCACTGGTGAGCTAACAACAGTCTTGAATGTCTTGTGTAGGACACGTTCTCACTGTTATCAGATCCGAAAAACAGCATTCTCGTCGAGTTCAAACCAAAGTGGCTTAATCAGTCACCGAGTGCTCCCCATGGCGCAATAAGATGTCGACAATGTGCCATGGAACTCTTCAACTTTCTCCGTGATCCGAGCCCTTCAAGACATACCCCGGAGCAGAAGCCTTGTCCTCTTACACTCGCGAATCCTGATGCCCCGGCAGCCATCAGTTCACCCTTTCGATTCGCCCCAAAGCTAGCATCCAAGGCTGATAATCCTATGGTCCGGGAGCTTCTAGCAAAGACGGCCAACCACCAAGTCATCCGCGATCTCAGATGGCTCCAGAACCTCGCCGACTCAAAGGGTCCTCTTCGCGCAGAAAAGAATGACCCCATGTTTAGCTTGGCAATGACGATTCGCGACTGCACCTGTTTTGTGCAAATGAATCTCGGCCCAGACGTTCCTCCAGAGCAACGGCTTCGACTTAGACTCGGCGACTTTGATCTGAAGGACACCGACATCAAGTTCAAACGATGGACCTCGGCCGAGAAGGATCTAATCGATTCGGGATGCTACACCGCTGACTGGATCATGTGTAACGGGCAGTACTACCACCCACCCACCAAATGCCTTCTCGAATGGACACGCCGACGGGATCAGTCCATGACTATAATTGGCATCAAAGGCAAAGACTCGCATGCCAACAAGGCGGTGCATTTCCCTGTTGAGACAATGACCAAGCAAGCGTCTGTCCACTGGATGACAACAAATCCCGGTAAGCTCACGGGACTGCTGGAGTCGTGCAGAAAAGACAGGGCAAGGAATGACATGTGCCCTTTTCGGAATGAGCCTCCGTAAGTCTTACACGTCATATTTCCCAAGTGCCAGCCTGGCTCACCCCTGCTAACGTCCTGCAGGAATCTCCTGAAATGGTCATCCAAAGTATCGTAAGCGGTGATCCTTGGTAGATCTCGTGCGTAAATCTGCGAACAGGAATCGCAGTCTCCTTTCTTCTTTTGCATTTTAGGGTTGCATTGGTGCATCATCAGCGACGGCGGGTTCGAACAGCATGGCATGGGACGGCATGGGTATGGGCATGGTTGGTTGCATCAATCAAGGGGTATGGCGTTGGGTTCCAGGTTATACGTATATAAGGGTACAGTTTCCGGTTTGATATATGACATGTATCCATGATTGGCTGCATCCAATACCCAAGCATAGAAATGTTCAATATGTATCTATTGTTTCTACAAAGAATATGCATTACCAAAACGCCAACACAACTCCGCGTCTAAAACCGCTTTACGCAACCATGCTAGATATCTGCTACCGTAAAACTCAAGAGGCTGCCGATCGATAATCCAGCGACGAGGCATAATCCCATGAAGCCGCCGGCAGCCTCACGCTCACCCTCATCCACCCACACGCCTGATGCCATCATGAAGCTGGAACCAAGCCAGCCATTGGTAAGACCGAATATTAATTGAACGACAAAAAGATAGAAGAAGTCGCTTGAAACAATCGCACCGCGGCCGCCGATGTTGCACAGCAAGTAAAGAGGTAGGATACCGAAGCGGAGAACAGAGAGAAGGAAAAGTGCGGCTGGGCGATGTTGCAGGGAGAAGGGCATCATGGTGGCTATGCGACCGCCGAGATCCCCCAGGTTCCAGAAGAAGAAGCCCAGGGGGATAAAGGCGGCAGGCTGGTAGAGCGGTCCAGCGTCTTCCTTGACGGAGTGAATCTTTGCCGTAAAGACGGGCATGAACATAGTTGCGGTGAAGGTGAGTGCTACACCGATGGCAAGCCAGTGAAGTTTGGCGAATAGGCGCCAGAGGGATGTAACCTTGCGAGCGGCACGCTCGGCGTCCTCAATGCTATGCATGGACTCGTTCATCTGCTCGACCATGCGATTTTCAATAATGTGGTTGTGACGACGGACCAGGGGGATGAAGGAGACTAAGGCAGCCACCGATACAACTACAGCGGCCAGAAAGTAGACGAAGGCGGATGTCTGGCCGTCCTCGGCGGATGGTGATGACTTGGAGGATTTATTCTCGTCGTCCTCAGCAGGAGGAAAGACAAGGACGGTAAAGACTTGAGCGATCGGGGGCAGAACACCGGCAATGCCTTGCCCAGCCATGATTGCCTGCATGTACTCGGGTCGGCCAAAACTGGCAGCAAAAGCAAAAGCTCCATTCTGAATGAGGCCGGCAGCCCAGGCGGCAGCAGCTACGTTTGCGAGCAGAAACACAAGATAGACTGTTGGTGATGCGCTGAGGCCGATGACGGTGGAAGCCGTGAGGAGGGCAAAGGTGACGACATTGATGATGAGAGCCAGGTTGATTCGGAAAGGGTACGATGCTGAATACTGAATGCTGGTGAGGATGAGCATGGCGCCGAGGTTGGTGACGGTGGAAACAGTCAAGATCGCAGACTGGAAGTTGGCTTGTATCCAGGCATCACCGGCGAAGCGAGCGGTAAAGTATGGGGCTGCAGCGAGGAACATGTTCCTTCAAGAGGTTAACAAGGGTTGACGATATGTATTAGGGAGGAAGCTCACCAAGCCCAGAGCATGGCAACGCCTAGCAGGGCAAAGATGCTGTATTCCGTCCATGAGAAGGGCACCTCATGTTGACCATCGAGTTGCGTAGAGCCCTCCAAGGCAGTGGCCTCCTCATTACCGGTCAGAGGCTCATACTCTGACGTTGACGACAGCTGACGACCCAGTGCCCTTCGGACGCGTTCCATGATGCCTGCGCGGAGGTTTATAGCGGCTCGTAATATCGCCTCGTTCGCAGTAGAGCAAGCCTTGATAAAGTAAATGCGGCTTCGGTGGTGGCAGAGTTGCCGGATGTATAGCCCGCGACTCGGGAGATGTTAAGCCATGAAGGGAGCGCGTGCGTACACGTCCAAGGGGTCCAGGTCGCCTGATATTTCTGCCTCGTAGCTTTGTTGCAAGAGGCACGTTGTCGCGGATGGACGATGACGCCCAGAGATAAGATCCGATCTCGACGGGAACGGGAGGGTCCATGTGCCCGAGTCAGGCGGATATTGGGCCAATCATATTGAGCCGTTGTCATTAGGAACGTCAAGACGAATAACATCTAATCTCAGTAAAAGCGCCTTTTTAAGATTTTGCAGTTTTGTGATACCTAACAAGAAGAAATTATAGGCATGTTTCATGATCACCAGCACATTCCCTTGCTGTCTTAGTATCGGGTAGTTTACCGTTGTACAACCTGATAAAGTCATACAACAAGCAATGAGTTTCAAAGTCTACATATCCAAACAAATATAGCCTCTCAAGCACAAAATATGCCAGATTCATGTCTTTAACTGTTCGTCAATTCAATTTAATATACTAGAAATCAAGATGTACCCAATCAAACTACCCTACTCGTCCACAGGGAAGCGGTGAGTGAACTTGAAAGTAGCCAATCCCTCCTTCAGGTTCTCAACAACATCATTCACATCTCTCGACAAGTACACACCCTCTCCGTTGGGGACTCTCGCTGCTTGAGCTGCAGACCTGGCACCTCCGACGAATCCCACAGGCTTGCCCCAGTGGTATCCGTCGACGACAATCTGGGTTGGTCGACCGGGAGGGAAGAGCGTCGACTTGCTTGTTCCGTTGAAGAGAGACTCAGTACCGCTGGAAACGATAATACCATCGAACTGGGTAGCGTCTGCACCGCTGTAGGTAGCTCCGACATCGCCGCTGAGGACCTCGCCGACGATCGTCACCGTCACCTTGTCCTCAGAAAGGGCCTCCTTGATGGCCTTGGCCTGCTGGATGGAGCTGTTCGAGTTGATAGATGCCAGGACTCCAACCTGGAGCGTGGCGATGCTAGGCAGCTTGGTTCCAAAGATGGAAATTCCAGCTGTGGTGTTGTCGTGGTAGTAAGTCGAGTCAGCCTCAGGGGCCTCGAGACCCAGCGCCCTAGCTACTCTGGTAGCAACGTCGTGGCTGACCTTGTTCAGCTGGAAGAGAACGTTCTTCTTGACAGTTTCAGACTTCAGGTTGCTCGTCTCGAATCGCATGGCGTTGATGACGAACTGCTGCTCAACCTTTGTCAAAGAGTTGTAGAACAGTCGTGGCTGGCTCCAGTGGTCCAAGAAGGTGGATGCTCTGGCGCGCAGCAAGTTTCCCGAGACCTTTCGATTAGGGGCAGTAAAGAAACCCTTGCCCTGAGTCTGGTTTGCCTGACGAGGATAACCGTTGTTGAGAGTGTTGGGGGTATCTGCGAATGTCAGAAGTTGTCACTATGATGGAGCACTCAACTTACACGGAGCAGTGTTCTTGTGGATAAACATTTGGGCAGCTCCATCTCGGTTGTTGTTGTTGATTGGAGAGACAGGTCGGTTGATGGGAAGCTGCTCAAAGTTGGGACCTCCATGACGATTGAGTTGGGTGTCGAGGTAGGAAAAGATGCGGCCCTGCAGCAGAGGATCGTTGGTGAAGTCGATACCGCGAACAATGTGGCCGGGTTGGAACTGTCCATGTCAGCAATGACCCTCACTTTCATGATATGTCACTCACCATGATCTGTTCAGTCTCGGCAAAGTAGTTGGTCGGGTTCGCGTCCAGCTTCATAACACCGATAGGCTGCAGAGGCACATACTCCTCGGGGATGATCTTGGTAGAGTCCAGTACGTCAAAGCCAAACGCAAGAGCCTGGTCCTCGTCAAAGATCTGAGCATTGAGCTCCCACTCAGGTCCGTTGCCAGACTCGATGGCGTCCCAAAGATCCTGACGGTGGTAGTCGGCATTCTTTCCAGCAATGTGCTGAGCTTCATCCCATACAAGACTGGCCTTGCCCTGCTTGGTCTTCCAGTGCCACTTGACGAATTTGGTGTCTCCATCATCAGTCACGAGGCGGAAAGTGTGTACACCAAAGCCATCCTGTGGGTGTTAGATGTGAAGGTAAACTCGGGGTTCTTTACACTCACCATGTGTCGGAAGCTTCTGGGGATGCCATATCCAGCCATAGCCCAGAAGAGGGTGTGCAAAGTGGAAGTCTGCTGGCTGAAAAAGTCCCATGCTGAGTCGTGTGCCGTGGCAGCCTGAGGGATCTCACTATCGGGAGAGGGCTTGACTGCGTGGATGAGGTCTGGGAACTGAATGGCATCTTGGATGAAGAAGACAGGAATGTTGTTGCCCACAATATCAAACTGAGATTTGGTAAGTACTTGTACTTTCTTAGCGTGAAGTACTATCTTACAATGCCTTCATCCGTGTAACTGTGACTTCGTTAGTACATGTGCTGTCTTTGTGTAGGAGGGTTACATACAATCGAGTAGCAAATCCGTGAACATCTCGAGCCGTATCGGCGCTACCTCTAGAGCCAGCAACGGTCGAGAAGCGGACAAAAGTCGGGGTTTTCTTGCCTTCAGAGCCGAGGAACGAAGCTGCAGTGATGTTACTGTAGTTGCCATAGCTTGTAAAGGTTCCGTATGCCCCAGCACCTCGAGCGTGGACGGCGCGCTCAGGAACCTAGGTGCAGGATGAGATTAGTTCCACTACATATTTATATCGACAAGGGTGACGTACTCGCTCGTGATCGAAATGAGTGATCTTCTGGCGGAAGATGAAGTCTTCCAGCAGAGTAGGACCACGTTCTCCGGCCTTGAGACTCTCCTGGTCCTCGAAAGGACCACCAACATCGGAGCTCAAGTATCCCTCGCTATCGTCGACCTCATATTCCTTTACATGTTCACGAGAGCTCTGCTCGTCTCTGGCTGCCAGCCGGCCAGGGTCAGCAAAGGGGCACTGTCCGGCGGACAGGCTAGCAAAGCCAAGAGAGGCGATGAGTAACTTGGAAGACACCATGATTAGTGACCAAGGCTGTATAAGACAGATAAACAGACGTCCCTTGGAGTCAGGGACGGGACCGTTCTCTTTATACTTTATGCACGAGTTGCAGCAACAAGCAAACTGGAGACATTTGGAATCACTTCGATTTGAGCAAGGGGGCATGTCATCCCAAGAACTGGATCCCCGAGCATGGTGCTACAGCCATCGAGCATCGGTTACGCCATCGAGCCTAGACTTCTGCCCAGAAGTAGTTATACTTGTTTTTTCGGTGTAAAAAGACAAGGTTCAAAGCTATAACTACCAAGTGCGGAGGCCACCGTAATCTCTTTGCCGTGGGAGAAGTAGTTGTCTACCTGAAGACAGCAAATAGATTAACACAACACCACCTGCACCATTTGGAATAGAACGGGTAAGAAAATCGGTTAATATGATGCTACTTGTTGAGTTGCCTTTGGACTTGAGTCTCGGCACAGTTGATCTTCATGTTTATATCGTGATTCTCAGATGTTGTCAAGCTTACCGATGTGATGACTCTGCATATCTCTTTTGGCCTGACCTATTAGAGGGCAACGGTTGAGAAGCAGTTACGCGGCTCTCTCTTGGAAGATGTTTCTAGCAGGGATACTGGGCGGTGGTGAATGGTGAAACCAAAATATTCCGAGATCCTGGGGCAAACTTGGACGAAATAACGTGCAGAGTGGAGTTTTGCGGGCTTGAATGCAACGCTGTGACCCGGCGATCAGTCAGAATAATCCCCGTGGCCAAGACGAGCTTGCGTCATAGAAGATTGTGCGATATCATCGGAGTTGAAGACGAAATGAGGTCGTTGCCGATGAAGATGTGATTCCATTGACCAATCAAAGACGTCTAATTGCTAACATGACGCCACTGCTCAGGTTCTGTTTCACGGCAAGTAATCACGCAGTTGAGGCTTGGATGGTGCATCTGAGACTATCGTTCCAGATTGACAGCCACATGTCTGAGGTGAGTTGAAGAGTGACGTATGGTCAGCATCTGAGGATTGATTATGACTGTGCTTCATCCGCCACCTCCCACTTGAAACAACACGGCAGTATAGTCTAACTGCCATGACTGGTTCAAGCGTTTATGTCGGCTTACAACTGGAAGAATATACTGGTTGATGCCCCAAAGTTCCACGGGTCCCAATGCAACGTGGTCGTGTTTTCAGATGAATACGACAGTGATATTTTGCTCATCGACATAAATCCAGAACCCTACTCGTAAACCATCATAGTCTTTAGCCAAGACATCCCAACGACCCAATACAAGACAGATTTTCAAGAATCCAATAAACGCCAACACCGCGCTAGCCGAGTCTTTTCCTAACCGAGTAGAATCTCAACCTCATCCTTAGCTTGTGCCTCCCATGTCTTGAGCAGTATCTGCCCAACACCCCTCCGGTACGCAATATCACCGATGCGTTCGATCCAAAGAACATTGACAAAATCAATCATCTCGTCTGCATCCATGTGCTCCTCAAACTTGTCAGTGTCAAAGACGTGGGAGCCACGGCGCTCTGAGGCTGTTGAGATGGCGATGAACTCGAGTCGCTCCTCGCCGTCATAGTTGGATGATTGGATGCCTAGCCACGCGTCGTGGGCTCGGAACTGACCTGCCCAGCGGCTCGCCCTGCTCCAGATGGTACCCACGGCAAGGGGCGGGTTCGGCCGGTCACGATGCGCAAGTGTAGTGAGGAACTCAACTTCGAAGAAACCCGTCGTGGTTCGGAATGAGAGCAGTGGGCCGGGATAAGCCTGCTCGCCCACAGGAGGCTCATAAGCACGCGTCTCTGGAGGCTCCTCAACTGGAATGGGGTATTTGAAGAGCGCAGAGTCGTCGCTGTCATGTCTGTAGTATGAGCCACTGCGGGACCATCCCGGCGGTAGGTCGAGAGTGGGGCTCCGGCGGCCCCGGAGATCACGGAACTGGAGACCGGTGTTCATGACGGGTACAGTCGCGGCACGGTCCGTTAAACTCCAAGTGACGGTTGGTTTGATCCTGAAATGGTGTGTGGGTCGGTGCCGTTTAGCTTCTTGGCCGCGTTTTCCAGTTCGAGCTTCTTCAACGTAGTCTGCGGCAGCTCTCCACAGAGCTAGATCGACTGGAATGTTGTCGAACCACCAGCCCATCCAAGACCACGACGGGAGGAATGGCGGACGCGAGAGAGCTCTCCGTCGAATAGAAGCATGGGGGCGCCAGAGAAGAGCAATGTCCAGAAACATCAAGGGCATACCATAGATGAAGCCGCCGGGAAAGGATCGGGAGAGGACATGAGTAATTCCAGAAAAGGCTGGCAGGGTATCATCAACAAGCGTCAACTTCCTCGCGCTGTATTCCATGACGATGCGCGCATATTCGTCAAGATCCGGCCAAGGCGGGTGCTGGAACGCAAAGATAGCTTCAGGGATCATGCCAGTGCACTCTTGACGGCCCCCTCTGAGCTTCTTCATGACGCTATTCGGACTTCCCTGCCATGTCTCGCAATGGCATTCCCAAGTCACTGAATCCTCAAAGAAAAAGACAGAACGTCGCGAATAGAGGCGTTCGACAAGCGTCCAGCCTCTGGTGTACCAAGGTGATGCCACCACAAGCTCCTGGTGGCTACGACCCGTGGTTCGGATGCCGCGTGTTGATCGTTTTGGGTCAAGAGAAGGCAGTCCGGTGTAAACGTCCCCAGAAGCTGCCACGATGGTGAGATAAGCATTGGCAAAGACAAAGGCCATATGCTTGACATGGTCTTCCATCTCTTCCCGGTTGTCCTGGGTTATACAGATCCGGTCGATCCAGATATGACGAATGCCTAGCTTCTTGGCGAGCCACATGGCATCCAGATACGTTTGGGGCATATCTGCATTGGGCAGGCGATCTCGAAAGGCCTCTATATTAGACTGCAGCAGTTGTTCAAACCCCTGCGGTAGCCTCTGCGATCCATAAACGTAGCTCAGAGCCAGATAACGGTCCGCGGGGGTCGCTCTTACTAGGCGGCGCTCGACAACGTCGATGAGCCAGGTAGGATGCCATGTTGTCATGTCCGCCTCGGAGGGTGAGGCGCAGTGATGATTGTGCTCAGCGTTGCAGGCATCGAGCCATTCGCGAATGCGCAGAACAGGGCTGCCCTTGGTAACTGCGGTGGAGGCGCGGCGTTGAATCGAGGAGGCTACAGGCGGTAGATGGATGTCCTTTTCTTTGTCGCGGGCAGCTCTGAAAGTTCCAAAGAAGCGGTCGGTGATGCTGTTTCGCTTGCTGGGAGGATGGTCTCGTTCGCGGGGCTCTCGAGGCACACGAGGAGGGACTCGACTATCGCGACGTCTATCTCTGTCGACATCACGATCCTTGAGTCTGTCTCTTTCTTTGGCGTTGTAGTCTCTGTCCCTTGGGATATCGCGATCTCTGTCTCTGGCGGTATCATAGCCTGTGTCTCGGTCGCGGTCTCTGGCAGTGTCATAGCTTGTGTCTCGTTCTCTGTCACTAACGGTATCGTAGCTCGTGTCCCGGGCTCTGTCTCTGGGGGTATCGTAAATTGTGTCGCGATCTCTGTCTCTGCTGCTATCGAAGTTTCGGTCTCTGTCCCTTTCCCGGTCTCGGTCTCGGTCTCTGTCCCGGTCTCTGTCCCGGTCTCTGTCCCGATCTCTGTCCCGATCTCTGTCCCGATCTCGATCTTGTTCTCGGTCCAGTGATCGGTCGCGGTCGCGGTCCCGAACTTTATCTTTATCTTTATCTTTTTCTTTTTCTTTTTCCCTATCCCTCTCTCTGTCTCTTTCGTGATCGCGGTTGCGGTCGCGACTGGCATCACGGTCGAGATCGCGATCAACGTCACGATTGATATCGCGGTCTACGTCTCTATCGAGATCTCGTTCCATGTCTCGGTAGTGGTCTCGCTCCAGGTCTCTTTCTCGATCTCTTTCTCTGTCTCTGTCTCGATCCCTCTCCTTGCCTCTGTCTCTGCTGTCGAGGTCTTTCTCGCGGTCCCTGTCGCGGTCACCATCGCGGTCACCATCGCGATTCTCGTTGCGGCTTTTGGCTCGGTCTCGATCTCGCTCACGGTCACGGTCACGGTCACGGTCTCTCTCCGGGGAGCTCCCCTCGGGAGAATCATGCGACGGGCTGCGGCTGGGCATTGTCGGTCGAGGCTACAAGGCTATAGCAGGGCAGGTGCGCAGATTGAGTCGCGGTGCGGCGCATACCAGAATTATTATCGCGAGATCAGCTTGAAGGAAATGGAGAGATTAATAGATGATTGAAATGCCATGAAATGGGAGGGATCATTTTTTGGTGCTGCTCTGGGCATAGAAGTCGGTCAATCGAAAGCCAGCCCCTCAGCTTCTGGGGTGCAAAGCGACGGGATGTGATTGGCTTGTAGGACGCTAGCTCAGCTACTATGTCAGGCAACGTCATCCCGGCAACGGCGGCAACAGGGGGCTTCTTTAATTGAGCTGGTGCGAATTTATTAGCGACTCTAGGCCCTGATCGGCAAGCCCAGGCTGCAGCTTAGGTAACTTTAAGGGATATATTTAAATATATAGGCTAAGTAAGATATATTAAAAGGGCACTATCCTTATTCTGTTAGAGCCTCTTATTGCCTTTAG
>JAJJWO010000471.1:0-56393 GCA_021655895.1 Fusarium sp. NRRL 66739
TATAGCCTATTATTATATTAATCTAAAAGCCTTATAAGCAGTATTAAATTTATCTTTAAAGGCAGTAAGAGGCTTTAATAAAATAAAGATAGTGCCCTTTTAATATATCTTACCTGGCCTATATATTTAAATATATCCCTTAAAGTTGCCTAAGCTGTAGCCTGGGTTTACCGATCAGGGCCTTAGGTTCTGCAGGTTAATCAATATGCCTGGCAGTTTACCTAGGTAGAGTTGATGATTACCAGTCAGCAGTATTTTATAATTGGGTTTACAGTTCTTTTTAGCTGGTCGTGAGGATATAAGCAGAGGGTGGGATATAGTGATAATACTTTACCCCGGACCATGATCTTTAATTAGGTTACAAATCACACAATTACGTCTCATCTCTTGTCTTACAAAGTTACGAGAAACCAATGTCTTACTGATAACCCCAAACTTCCCAGTGGAAACTCAATAGTCTAGATATCACTACCTACTTGCGCCTAGCTACCAAGCCTTCCTTCTCACCGTCTTCTCTGTCCCTAGTACATGGTTCTAGATTCTCTCCATCTTGTGACCTGCTCGAATTGTTTCGTGGTGGGGCAGATCGTCTGTCACACCTTGTCTCGACTTCAGATCCTGACCGATAGATAATCTTGGCCTCTTTTCTTTCTTGTCGATGCTCTTTACTTGGTCTTATTTC
Source organism: Fusarium sp. NRRL 66739 (assembly GCA_021655895.1). Classification (NCBI taxonomy): domain Eukaryota; kingdom Fungi; phylum Ascomycota; class Sordariomycetes; order Hypocreales; family Nectriaceae; genus Fusarium; species Fusarium sp. NRRL 66739. Next base: position 683 of record JAJJWO010000471.1, read on the forward strand.
TTCACTTTCGGCCACTCGCGGGCTTTTATGGCTGGACCCTTTCCTTCGCCAGCTTATCTTGGACCAATCCCAGTTGAGGTCGCATCGCCACACTTCATGATAGGTATGGAACGACTTGGCTCTTGAAAAACACGCGGCCTGATCAGCAAGCATTGGATCCTGACCTACGATTAAACCTCAATATACATTGAAAGCGGACAGTTGGGGAACGCTTCTTGACTATCATGGCCAGGCTCAAAGGTATTACTGGGCTCGCCAGTCTGCTTGCCATAATCCAGTCCGTATCAGCAGCGCCCAGTAGTGAAGGCATACGGCAGAACTACTGTCCTGTTATCTATCTCGAGCCGCCAACAGATTGTCGATCGCTGCCGGAAACCTTCCTGAGTTTCTCATCAAAGACCTCGAGCCCTACCGGTACTCCGGCAGAAACACAGATTCTCGAGGACGCATTAAGTGCTCTCTTGGCTCTGCAGGATCAATTCTTTGAACCAGATTACGCAACATGGCCCTCCGCCATAGATTGGACAGCTGCTGTTGCAGGAACAGTCGTAGCTGGAATGCTGACGACTTTGTCCAAATCCATTGATACAGTCGACTTGGCCGGTATCGATGATTGGAGAGTCAAAGAGAATATCATCTCGACCTTTTATGCGCAGCTAGTTGGTTCCTACTTTGGGCAAGATGTCTTGTCAATAAGGGGACAGGTGAGCAGAACTTATCCCTGATCACAAATCCAACACTTGACTAACTCATGCTAGGCTTATGATGATATCCTTTGGGTGGCACTCGGCTGGATCGAGGCAATCAAATTTGTGAGGACTCACGCTGATCTTCATTATCCTAAAGTCAAGTCAGATGGAGTCGCTTCGAATAACGGGTTAAGGGATATAATCGACGCTATGCCGTGGCAAGGCTACAACTGGTTTTCCTCCTTTGCGCACCGCTCTCGCATATTCTGGAACTTGGGATCCCATGGATGGGAGACCAAGTTCTGCAATGGAGGCATGATATGGAATCCCCGTCTTAATCCTTACAAAAACGCCATCACCAACGAACTCTGGGTGGCAGCCTCGATTTCCATGTATGAGCACTTTCCTGGCGACAACTTCACCGCGCCATGGCTGGCCAATGCTGCATTCCCAGACAACGACCCTGCACATCTAGACGCCGCCATGAAAGGATACAAGTGGCTCACCGAGGTCAACATGACCAATGCCCGTGGTTTATTTGTGGATGGATATCATATCGACAGGAGCAAGCCTGGCAACACAAAGTGCGATGTGCGAGACGAGATGGTGTACACGTACAACCAAGGTGTCTTACTTACAGGCCAAAGAGGGCTTTGGTCTGTTAGTGGGAGTGCATCGTATTTGGAAGATGGACATATACTGATTCAGTCCGTCATTGAAGCAACTGGATGGAGTCTGAAGAACAACAAGCCTGTGGATGACCTGAAACAGGTACGGCCAGGCCAGCTACCCCCCTGGCGAGGCCTAGGTCGAGGAGGGATCATGGAAGAACAATGCGATGCAAGCGGTACCTGCTCACAGGATGGTCAGACTTTCAAAGGTGTTTTCTTCCACCACTTCATAGCATTCTGCAACCCTCTTCAACCTTTACGGGCCGAGAAAGGCATGAAGCTAGATTCACGTGGTTATCGACGAGTAAAAGCCGCCCACGCAGCAGCTTGCCAGTCGTACTTGGGCTGGGTCAGGCACAATGCCCTAGCGGCTCTTGAAACTCGCGACGAAGCTGGTCTTTTCGGCATGTGGTGGGGTGCTGGGTACTTTGACGCAATCGTCACTTTGGACAACGATGGTATCGATCACAATGCTGAAAACGCAACCGACTACCGCAACCAGGGCACGCCAGAAGATGAGACATGGGGTGGCCGCCACAGGTGGCTTCCTGGCACAGGACGTTGGTCGCCATTTCAGCCCAAGTCAGACCAACAGGTGATGGGTAATGTCAAAGAGGCTCTTTTCACCAGAAATGGAGGAAGCTCGCCTGGTGGGCTCAAATCCACACGACAAGACCCCAATGAACGAGGCCGGGGGCGAACAGTAGAGACACAGGTTGGAGGAATCGCCCTGCTTAGAGCATATTGGGAGCTTTCCCAGCCATCTTGACGATATTAAGGATTTTATGATTTTCACGGATACAATGCATCCATTAGACGATAAGAACATAGATCACAATAGATTGATATGCACATGACCACTGAATGAAATGCATGAACTTAAGAGCTTTTCTTGCTGTGTTGCTCAGTATCTACTGACACTTCTAACATATGGTCATTTATCAAGGTAAGGTGCATGTTGGGTGTTTCACATCAGGTATAAAGGTGATGTTTGCTGCACTCTGATCCTCAAGCGAGTGCGAGGCCATAAGGCGTTGCAAGCCATTGGTTGAACTCGAGATGGCACACCACATCTTCGCAATGCCTCACGCTAAGCTAGGTTTGGCATCCCATTCAAATACGACTAATACGTCAGCGGTGGCTGCGCATTCGCATACATCTTCAGGTCGAATGGAAAGCTCATTTGGGGAATGTCAGGAATCAAGAAAATGTGATGCTCAAAAGTATAAGAAGAACGATAGTTCGCGAGGGGAAGACGAGACACCTCCAGCTCAAAAACACCACCAATATAACTCTACCCTATACACCAGGCTCTGTAACCAAGGGACTCCAGCGGTCACAAAAACACATTCTATCTCAAGTCACACATTATTTTTGCCTCTCAGAGCAAATCTCATCATGGGTCTCGTCGGTTTTATCGTCGGCACCTTCCTCGGTATCCCTGAATACACGTACACAGGCGCTGGAAGCCCCTCATGTCATAAACGCAAGAAGGCCTCCTGTCATCAGCGCAAGATGGAACGCCTCAATCAGAGGAAGATACAGCGAGCTGAGCGCCACCAACTCTGGGCTGAACAGCGAGCAGAGCGAGACCGCCAAAGGGCGGAGAGACGCCAGGCGGCTGTAAGGACGGTGAAGTCAGGAGCGCAGTCCATGGGGATCATGGGTGCAAAACCGAGCAATGAGAATGCTGACAAGATGCGGGATCTGGAGACGAAAGATGATGTCTATCAAAGGGATGCAATGAAGGAGCAGGATTCCGAAAACGATGCACCGCCACCAGCATACGAGGAAATTGAGAGGAAGTGAGAAGAGCAATAACCTACAAGGACATGGGAGTTTGGTGTTTGATATGGCGATATCGACGGCTGTTTAATACCCAACTTGAATTTAATAAAAATAAGTTGCTGACAATGCATTAGTTCTCTGTGACCAGCTGACAACACGCCCTTGACTAACACGCCTTTGAAAGACAGCGTTGGTAGCGCAACGGTTTCTAGCCTCCGATATCGAACCTCACGGACCTGACTCCAGCCCCTCGATAGGAACAAAGGATTGGAGGATTTTGACATTGCAGCTCACGCTGGTTTGAATAGCTTCCCTTGTCAAGCATTGCTCTGCCAAGATATCAGACCATTCTCTGTTTTACTGGGTCAATCTGGGACCGAGCTATCTCTAAATGCATCATATCAAACGATGACCGGCCTTAAATCGGCCTGGCATAGTTTCGGTGAATCCGCTCACCTCAAATCCGCACCATTAGTACCGGGTGATGAACTGTCAGATCCCCCATACATGGCGTTTACCACGTGCAGTTTTACGTAGTGCACGTGCCTATTATGCTAAAGCAACAAAAATTCAGGTCCCGTCTTTCGGCGGTACTACCTGGGGGGAGAAAATAAATGGGAATTGCTGGATAGTCTGATTTATGGATTCATCTCACTTATATGGAGTATCTCATGAGCAATATATATATCATATGACAGACTCAGCCTTAAATATAATCATAATGCCAACTTTATTCTTATACAGATATGTTGAGGTAGTCCATTGGAGTGTCTAACATGAATCCTGTACTAAGGTTTAGGTGGGCGTGTGCCCGACATTTTTGTCCACCCACCGGACTACAAAGAGCACCGCGATTGACTCGACTTTTATCTTCTTCCAACAACCTCTCACAAAATCCTGCCACAATGCCCTCAGCTCACGAACCCCCCGTGGTCCCTGGACCCGTCTCCGTCAACGGCTCCGTCAATGGAACCGTCAATGGCACAAATGGCAACCGCCCGCATACGCCGACGACCGGAATGGCTTTGACCGAGTACAGCGTCAACCCGTCTACACCGTCTGAGGAGAAGCGGGAGCGCATCAGGCAGATTGTTCCAGAGGAGTATCTCCTACCCACCGGATACCCGGATGTAAGTCTTATGCCCCCCCAAAACAATGGCGCAAGTGTCAATCGTGAAACTAACAGCGCTGTTGTTCAGTATCTTCGTCTTATCGCCAGCGCTACGTCCCGAGTCTACGAGGCCTGCAAGGTCACTCCCCTCACCCATGCCGTCAACCTGAGCAACCGACTCGAATGCAATGTGCTCCTCAAGCGCGAGGACGAGCAGCCCGTCTTCAGCTTCAAGCTGCGCGGAGCTTACAACAAGATGGCCCATCTCGACCCAGCCAAGAGCTGGAAGGGTGTTGTGTGCTGCTCCGCCGGTAACCACGCCCAGGGTGTCGCCTTTTCTGCCCGCAAGCTCAAGATCCCCGCGACCATCATCATGCCTGAGGCGACCCCTAGCATCAAGCATCTGAACGTTGCTCGCCTTGGCGGCCATGTTGTGTTGCACGGCGCTGACTTTGATGCTGCCAAGGAGGAGTGCGCGAGACGGGAGAAGCAGGACGGACTCATCAACATCCCCCCATTTGATGATCCTTATGTCATTGCTGGCCAGGGAACCATCGGAAACGAGCTATTCGGTCAGGTGAACATGGCCAAGGTGGAGGCTATCTTTTGCGGTGTTGGTGGCGGTGGTCTTATTGCTGGAATCGGTCTCTACGTCAAGCGCATGGCCCCTCACGTCAAGATCATTGGTGTTGAGGCTCACGATGCCAACGCTATGGCGCAGTCTTTGAAGAAGGGAGAGCGTGTCCTACTCAAGGAGGTTGGCCTGTTTGCCGATGGCGCTGCTGTCAAGATTCCTGGAGAAGAGACGTTCCGTATCGCCAAGGAGGTCATCGACGATGTTGTCGAAGTCACAACCGACGAGATCTGCGCTGCCATCAAGGACATGTACGATGACACCCGCTCAGGTCTCGAGCCTGCCGGTGCCCTGTCCATTGCCGGCCTGAAGAAATATGTGTCTCAAAACCCCAACAGGGACCTGAAGAAAAACCTCATTGCTGTGACATCAGGCGCCAACATGAACTTCGACCGTCTGAGGTTCGTCGCTGAGCGTGCCACTATGGGTGAGGGCAAGGAGGTCTTGCTGGCCGTGCAGATTCCCGAGCGTCCCGGTTCTTTTGCCGAGCTCATCAAGTCTATCATGCCCCATGCTGTCACAGAGTTCACATACCGATACTCGACAGACGAAGTCGCCAACATCCTTATCGGTCTCTCCCTTACAGCCCCCGCTCATCAGCGATCTGATGAGCTTCGCTCTCTCATCGAACGCATCCAAGCCGGCGATATGAACGTAACCGACCTTACAAATGACGAGCTCGCCAAGAGCCATATTCGATATCTCGTCGGTGGCCGATCTGGCGTTCCCAACGAGCGACTCTATATGTTCACTTTCCCCGAGCGACCAGGCGCCCTCGAGAAGTTCCTTGTGACGCTCCGCCCCAAGTTCAACATCAGCCTGTTCCAGTACCGTAACTACGGCGGTGACGTGGGCAAGATCGTGACCGGCATCCTGTGCCCCGACGATGAGGTCCCCGAGCTGGAGAACTTCCTCCGCAAGATTGGATATCCCTACGAAGACTGCACCGACTCGATGGTGTTCAAGACGTTCCTGCGAAACTAAGGAGTACGATATGAGGTGCATGTAGCATAGCTATTTTGGGTCTTCTGATATGGCGTTGGGTTTCAAAACAGTGAGGCGATTTTCAATTCAATACAGGCAGAGGTGGTTATTTTGGGTCTTGAGATTAGCGAAACTTGGGTAGTAGATCATCCGGATTGGTGAATGAAAATCAAATAGAAATGGATTGAAACTAGAAGGGATCGCATAAGAGGACCTTTGCAGCTCTTGCTTTAAAGAAATTGGTTATGGTCCAACCTCCTCTCATGAGCCAGTTCCTTGATCCTAACATTATCTTTTTGCACCAACAACGCCCCTTCTTAGTAACACGCCATTTCTACTTATTTCGGTCGTTGATATCCTCGTTATTCCCAGGTATGTTTCTGGCATTCAATAAGAGCGAGTAGACAATCTCAATATTGTAACCGATAATCAAACCATTCCTATTCAGCCTCATCTTCCTCTTCCTCTTCACCTTCAACATTATATATCATCATTTCCGATACCGCATGGTTGCAGGCAAACCTGATGCCCTAAAACATGGGTGAAAGCGCCAAAGGTTCCTCGTGGTTCAGTTAGTCATCAGGCCTGTCGTGTCTGGCAAAGCACTCGACTATAAAACCCTTACGCTGTATATAGGGGGGCCTTCCTTCGAGTATATTTTGGTAACAGAACCAGTTAGGCTTTTCGAATGACCTGACCAAGTCAATCCCTATTCGACATTGTCCTAATGCCCTTTGAGCACCGTTTGCGTATTCGAGAAGCAAACCTTTGCAATATCCGGTTACTCTATCACAAAAGGCATCAATGCGGATAGTGCCCTTCGAACGGGCTTCTTGAACATGGTAGCCGGCAAAGATATGAGGCCGCAAAAGACGATGAGGGAATGGAGCACAGGGCTTCGTTTCGTGGTTGTCGTCGGTTACTGCTCCAAACATCCCGAAACCTCTAGTTTATGCGACGTTAGACTACCTGGGGTACTGGTTGTTAAACCAACTCCCCAGAAGTCTTCCCTTTCTCAAACTATGGATTGATAATAGGTACATACAACTCGCCAATCTTCAAAATTGCAACACTGGTCTGATATCACTTTGCAGTCAAATGGAGTCTGTCGCTCATATATTTAGCAGAGAGGTGTCGTCCTATCTAATTTCTGTCTGATGCAGGGGTTTGTGAGTAGGCCGAATTGATGTACTGTTTATGGCTATACTGGGTATTACACGAACAATCCGCAATAACCGCAGCCAACAGGCTCAAGGGTTGGCTCTGCTTCCATGACATGTTGGTTTGTAGTGACCTGAAAACACTGTCTGATGGAAGCAATCTAATTGCGTCTAGCGAGCTTCCATGACCAGGGCTGGGTGGTCATGGCGTTGGTTGGCCGCTGGCCCTTGCTGCAGGTGCAACCTTCTAGAAAAAATCACAGATGCTAAGGGAGGTGACCCAAGTGACTGGTCAAATCCTCCGACCCCGTCTTGGTCAGATGATAAGAGATGTGTTATTGACTTCTTGCTTGATATGGAAGACAACTTAATGCATGTAGCCTTGTAAGGCTGCAGCTAGCCTTGGGGATTTTGATACCCAACTCCACTGCGTTTAGACCTGCACCTACCTGCCTTTGATCAATCGAGACCGGAGAAAAAGGAAGGTACATGTCAGCCAGGCTGCCCTGCTAAAATGAAACAGCATGACGAAACGTTTCACAAGGGGTTTTCACGGAGCATCTATTTGGACCAGGATCTCCCTCCGACAACGTGCCGTATCTGGCGCCATGAGCATGGGCAATGAACAAAGTTGCAGTCTATGAATAGCTGCAGCTATCCTCTTCAGAGTCAACGCTAGCATTAGTAGCGGCACACGCTACAACAAATTAAAGCTTTAGTCTACATTATCCGTCACCCGTTACAGTACATTATCGCATCTCAAAAGTCTACTCACGGTTGTATCTCCTTGCAGCTTGCCCCGGCAAAGCATGTCCAGACGGATATACCGAACAACGGCAAGGTCTTGAGTTACGGGCCCCTTTACCGGTAGGATGGCTGCACGGATCCGAAGATCAGGATCGACGAAGCGGATGGGACGGGGGGAAATGATGACGGCAGAAGACAACTATAACTAACCCTAAAGAACCATGGCTCACCGTCAGCGATGGGCGGGCTGGCGGGTTAATGTCTTAGCCCTGCTGCCCTTCCAGTAATGGAATTGGGTATGCATGGCTCAGAGAAGCTATCGGGTTGCTTCCGCAATATCAGCTTCAACCTGGCCCTTGACAGGCTAGACGCAACGAACCATTAGGCGCCCTGTGCGCGCTCGGTCATCTGCGCTTGGTGCCGTCCGCTAGCAGAGAAAACGAGACCGCTGCAAGGGACCTTGGGGCTTGGGTGCTTGAGAGAGTTAAGGTGTGTGGACATGGTTGAGCGTCCATCCATTGAAGCTTCATCGAAGCATCCACCGAAGCGGACGCACTGACGGACCCAGCAGCTCCCGTTTCACTTTGAACCGGGGCCTGTACCTAGGTATCTTGGGTACTTACGCATGTGCCAAGGTACCGACACCACTACGCGGGCACGTCAATTGTTTCCTACCATCGATATTGACTCTCTCGTGGTGACCATATTCAACATTTGTCGCTCGCTTCTACTGTCTTTATCCCCCTGCATTGCTTGCATTGCCGACGCTTGCTTGCTTGCTTTGGCTTGCTTCCATATGCTCCACCTATTGCTTCACTAACCCAGGGCCCCATGCTCCTCTGCTCGCTTCTTGCATGCTCTTCACCGTGTGTGACGGCACTGCCCGCCCAGCTAGAGCTAGGATCGGCACCCCACATCAAGCTTGCCTTGTGCGTGTGAGTGGGCGGTGGACGTGTGGGAGATGTTGAGGGGCCCTCTAGAGGTCTTGTGGGTGGGCGTTCCAGCGCTCCTCGACAACTGGAATCTTTTCCCATGCGCATCTATTTTCACGGTTCCCGACCTTCCTCAACTAATTACTGCCGATTGCCACCCAAGAGCTTCATCGTTGCTCCTTGACAGCTCCCCACCGGTCTTGCTCTTCTCGGCCCTGGATTAGACAAAGATCAACAGCTAATCGTCGTTCCTTGGCTCCCACTCAAGCTTTGGTAAGCCCCCCTACAATGGTCTCCATTCTTGTCTGCGTTGCCGTCATTGCTCACAGCTCACAGAGTTTACCTTAACACATCCACGCGATCACACTTGACACTCGACCTTATACCTGCACCAGCACAAGAGCTCGCTCCTTGTCTTCGTGTCACGAAAGGGTTCCAAACCGCTGTCTTGGAACTCTGTGCGACTTGCCCGCTCGACATCAAAGTCTGTGACCGTAGGTTTTGCGTCTTCCGCTTGTCGCGAGGCCTACCGATTGATCCCGGATCACCCGAGTCTTTCGTAATCAACTTCCCAGTTCCCTACCAACCAAGCGAGTGTATGAATTGGGGTATCTTGCTCTAGTTAACAAATCACCGCCGAGCCGTCGCGCCAGAGCATGACCGTACCTTTCTTGCCCTAGCTTCAAAGCTTCAGTCGACAGCTTTACCTCTTAGTCTTTCATTGCAAGGACAAAAAGCCAAGGAGGTGTACCAGGAAACCACCGACCTCAGCTGCTGCTGCTGCGGCGGCGTGAGAGCTTGCTGTAGGGGAGGTTTAACTGCCCTCGTTGCTGTGGTTTCGTCACTTCTAAAGCACCATCGCGTTTTGTCAAACCTGACAACATGAGGCGGGGTCGTTCTCCAAGCTCACCATCGCCCTATCGGGCGTTGGCCCATCATCAACAAGCCTCGGCTGCTGCAAACTCTTCAGACTCTGTTTCATTGATCCGATCTTTCAATGTCGAGACAAATCCAACACGCCCAGTACGGCCTTCGCCGTTAACAGCATCGCTTATCCGAGACATGCCACTAGATCTGGTGGACCGCATCAGATCCTTTCCGCTATTCATGTCCGCGCCTGAAGAGTTCCTTGTTGCTATTGGAAACAACTTGAAGCCGCAGATCCAAAGTCCCAACGATCATATAGTGACTGAGGGTGATGAAGCCAAGGCAATGTATTGGCTAGTCCGAGGTGTTGTTGCTGTGACCTCACGGGATGGAGAGGCAGTCTACGCGGAGCTCAACCCTGGGTCATTCTTTGGTGAAATTGGTGTCTTGATGCAGATGCCGCGTACGGCAACCATTGTTGCACGTACGAAGTGCCTCTTGTTGGTACTGAAGAAGGAAGACCTACACTCTGTGATACCCAAGTTCCCGGATATGGAAAAGGCAATTCGGGAAGAAGCGCAGGAACGGTTGAATCTCTTGAAAAAGAAACGGCAAGAGGGTGGCAGAATGATCAAATCCCCTCAAGGGGACTTTAGTGCTCGAGAATCTGTCCCTGGTGAGGTTTCTACTGGAGAAAGGGGCGCCATCAAAGACGGTACCGTGGTCAACAACAAGAAGAGGAAGTCACCGAGTCCAGGTGCAGGCATTATGGAAGATCCGGCCGCCGGAAGCGCGATTGGAAGTGCTCAAATCAATATCCGGACAACGCTTAAGGAGCTACCGCTCTTCTCGACACTTCCTGCGGATATTTTGCATTTCCTCGGGTTGAGCGTACAGCCCAAGTCCTATACTCCCTTCACAGATATCGTTCGTCAGGGACTACCGGGAAACGAAATATTCTTTATTGTTCGTGGCGAGGCCGAGGTGATACATGACGAGCCAGTCTTCGACGAGAACATCCAGGACAAGACTCAAGCTATCCCGAAAAGACCGCGGTTGAAAGCGGGACAATACTTTGGCGAGGTCGCGAGTCTGGGCCTATCCCGTGGTAGGACAGCAACTGTACGATCCATCACGTCTGTCGAGTGCATTATGATAACTGGCGATGTCCTTGATGAGTTTTGGAGACGCTGTCCTTCGAACATACTGAAGCAAGTTGAAGAGACGGCGCGATTACGATATCACAAACAAAGCGACGATGTTGATATGGTCGATGCCGATGTCAAGGAAAGGGTCAACAAATCTGATCCGCCGACTCCAACCACACCAACACGGGCATCACTCCCCAACCTCACATTCACTACCCCGTCCAAGCCGGGCTCTCCTGCGAAAGATGATACTGGCAACATAGCACCCAAGGACCCAGATCCATTCCTGAGCGTCAATATGGAAAACATCAGAAATCGAAGACGCCATTCTCTAGCACCACCAGTCCCGCCGATGGACAGTTCGACCACTACCACCAACGGCGCGAGATCTCGCCTATCCGAGGTGACGCCTATCCAATACGCGTTCTCTGAGCCGTCTGCTGAGGAGGACGATGTCCCTGCCAAGCGAAAGCGGACCACTTTGCCCAGCCGCCCGATAACAATGAGCAAGCCTGTACTCTCAGATGAGATTTTGATCTACATCTTCAAGCATGTGGACATTGGAGAGCTGTTCCGACTACGCCTTGTGAGCACTCACTGGCGCAAGCTTCTAACGACATCACCCAAAGTCTGCCAAGATGTCGACCTCTCGATCTATAACCGCAGGATTACTGATGAAATTATCATAAAGGTGCTTGCCCCGTTTATTGGCACTCGCGCTTTAACCATTGACCTGAACAACTGCTTTCATATAACTGATGAAGGGTTTGGAGCTCTTTGGCGCAACTGCGGCAAGAATGTTAGGAGATGGAGAATGAAGTCTGTTTGGGACGTCTCCGCGAACCAGATCTTGGAGATGAGCGAGAACGCAAAGGAGCTTGAAGAAGTGGATTGGAGCAACTGCCGTAAAGTCGGGGACAATCTATTAGGCCGCGTCGTAGGCTGGGTTGTGCCCGAGCCGGCACCTTCAAAGTCGGTTGTTATCTCGAGTTCGGCAGCCCGTTCCAGAAGCAAACAGCAGCAACAGAAACACGCGGCTCAGAATGCCCTTCCACCCGGCACGGTCGTTGGGTGTCCAAAACTCAAGCGCCTTAATCTCTCCTACTGCAAACATATCACGGACCGATCCATGGCTCATCTCGCAGCGCACGCATCGAACCGTATCGAGTCTCTTTCCCTCACGCGCTGCACGTCTATAACAGACGCAGGGTTCCAGTCTTGGGCACCTTTCCGGTTCGAAAAACTATCCCGACTCTGTCTGGCGGACTGCACGTACCTATCGGATAATGCAGTTGTTGCTCTAGTGAATTCGGCCAAGAACCTCACACATCTGGATCTGTCATTCTGCTGTGCGCTTTCTGATACGGCAACAGAGGTTGTTGCCCTTCGGCTACCCAAATTGCGGGAGTTACGACTGGCATTCTGCGGAAGTGCAGTCAGTGATGGAAGCTTGGAGAGTGTCGCGTTGCATTTGAATGACCTGGAAGCTCTCAGTGTCCGCGGCTGCGTACGAGTCACCGGCCGAGGGGTGGAAAACGTTCTGAATGGATGCGGCCGACTCAACTGGATGGATGTCAGTCAATGTCGAAACTTGGAATCGTGGCTTCGAGCTGGTGGTGTTACGAATTGGGGTTTTGATGACCGAGCTGGTCAACGCCCTGCAGAAAGCGCATCATGTGAGCCCGGAGAGGGCGAAGAAGATGCACCGGCACCGAAAGCTATGAGTGTTGCCATGCTCACGTCGCAGAATTTCATGCCACGATCTGCATTTGGATACAGATCCAAGAGGGCCAGGCGACCTGTGCGTTTCGTCATTGAGAAAGGAGTTGGGGGTTTACGGTGACGGCAGAATGGAGTATGGGCAAATCGTTTTTGGGAATGGAGGGGTCTTGATGGGGTTGCATAAGATTCATGTCAATTACAGCATCGGCGTCAAAGTCATGGAGCATCTGCGATTACATATCAAGTTTCATGATTGGGCCTTGGAGATGGGTGTCACTGATACTATTACGACGGTGATTTAGAATCTCTAGTGAAAGGGATACTTTGGTAGATACCCTGACGGAGCCGAGAGATGGTATTCTTGGCTATTCTATGTAATAATACTGAATTAGAAGCATGGACAGAAAGTGAAGATTCCATGTTGGTCTAGTTATTCCGGCTGCTCGGCCTTAACTCCGAATGGACTTTGGAGTTTAGTGGCGAGAGTCATCGATGACCAACTGAGAGTTACGGAGAGGCGCCAGAATCTTCTTCCGTCGGAGTTATGTAAGCTCCACTTTTCGGAACCAACGTCATGCTTCTCAAGTTATTATACCCTCTCCCATCTCTTGCCCATCCCCGCTTCGTTCCTTTCCTTTGTCAATTGACCTCAACAACAACCGACACTGCATTGCATTGCATTGTCAGAACGAGGATGTCATTTACACTTACTGTCCGCCAAGGCCCTGCGCGCCTTGCGCAGCGGCTCCCAGAAATCTCAAAAACCGCTTTCCGAAGCTCCGCGCCCGTCCGAAGCATGCACGTCCAGGCCAAGCCCACATCCAACTTCTTCACCTCGCGCATCACATCCGCCGCCACCCGCAATGCCTTCCAGCGAACAGGCCGTGCCGGCAGCCGATCGTACCAGGACTCTGCGCGCACCGCGGCGGCGCCCCAGACGACGAGCCGAAAGCTCTTGGTCGGAGGTGCTATATTTGGTGGTACCCTTGTTGCCATCAACGCTGTCTTCAACCGGGAGACTCGTGAGGATGGCGGCATGCCCATCTACGAGCGCGAATATCTCAACAACACCTTCTTGCACACTGGTCTCGGAATTGGTATCATTGGATTGACGGCTCGGCAAATGGTTCAGACTGGCTTCGTGTACCGGATTATGGTTACCAACCCTTGGGTTGTTGGCATTGGTGGTCTCGCTCTCAGCTTTGCGACCATGATTGGAACTCGATCTATCAGCCCTGACAAGTAAGTGTTTTGAGGTCAAATCGATGACGAAAGTGAGCCATGTTTACTAACAAATCCGTAGCTATATCCCCAAGTACGCTCTCTGGACCGCCTTCAACGCCACCCAGGCTGCCTTTGTCGCCCCTCTCCTCGCCTTTGTTCCTCCTGCCCTCCTGGGCCGTGCCGGTCTCTACACTATCGCCATGATGGGTGGTCTCTCGATTGTCGGTGCCACTGCTAAGCAGGAGAAGTACCTCTACATTGGTGGTCCTCTCCTGGCTGGTGCTGCCATCGTTGCCGCCTCTGGTCTCGCTCCTCTGGTCCTCCCCGCCACTGCTTTCCGAACCCTCGCCTTCACTGAGAGCATCTGGCTGTACGGTGGTCTCGCTGTCTTTGGTGGCTTCACCCTGTACGACGTCCAGAAGGTTCTGCACCACGCCCGTCTCGCCCAGGCTGGTGTCATGCGCCGAGACCCCGTCAACGAGAGTATCTCTCTTGAGCTTGACTTCCTCAACATCTTCATCCGCATGGTGCAGATCCTGATGATGCAGCAGAACCGACGCAAGTAAGGGATGGTGATTTGATTGCTTAGACTAGAGTCTAGCGCTACAGGCAACTTGTATTATTTTGCAAAGGGATTATTACTTGACTAGAGGTTAATGAACTCCTCTCTTGACTTGGATTGAAATGGCTTGCGTTGATGGAAATTCCCATTTGTATTTTCTAGTATTATTAAATAAAACAGAAGAACACTTTTTCATCTCGTGTTAGTTATATGTCTTTTATTCTTTTCCTTTTTTAGTGCTACTGCAAGCTGATGCAGTTTCTACTATACAAGCTTTGATATCATTGCTGTCTTTATCCATTATCTACTCAATCCTTCGATTTCCCTACTGCAGAGGTGGGAATGGCCTCAAGAAGTGACTAGGACACTCGTAACCAGACGGGTTGTTGTGAAGGTAGAGCTGGTGATACTCCTCAGCAGTCCACCACTTGCCCGCGGGGGCAATCTCGGTGACGATGCCGCCCTTCCACCACTGCTTGTTTGCCTTTTCCGTCACCTCGCGCGCAATCTTCTCCTGCTCAGCGTCGTGGTAGTAGATGGCGGAGCGGTACTGGGGGCCAGTATCAGGGCCCTGGCTGTTCAGAGTCGTGGGGTCGTGCATCTTGTAGAAGAACTCGAGGAGCTGTGCGTATGTGACCTTTGACGGGTCGAAGATGATCTGCGCGGCCTCTGCATCTATTCGCGCAAAAAGTTAGCTTTGCCTCTCTTTCACGGGCATTGAGAATGCACGTACGGCCAGTCTTGCCGCCGCAGACGGCGCGGTAGGAAGGATTATCGAGGTCGCCGCCGATGTAGCCGACCTTTGCGTCAATGAGGCCCTTGTCGGCAAAGTGTCTGCGGTAGAGATGCTCAGTGCCCCAGAAGCAGCCAGCAGCGACGGTGCAGCGCTGGGCGCCGTCGGGGATAGATGATGCGGCGGATGAGTCGGGGGCGATGGAGAGGCGGGCGGATTGGGTGAAGGGGCGGGCGAGACGCGCCAGGAAGGGAGGGAGGTTGAAAGCCATTTTTATTGTATTTATTTATTTGCTGAGTCTGTCGTGGGATGCGAGTTGAAGCTATCGCAGACGGGGGTTGAGAAAGTATTAATATTGATATCGGCGGTTGAGGGTGACAAATCGTCGCAGGGGCTGTTGATGACGATTGGATGTGAAGAGCTTTATTTCCTCTTTTGGGAAGTGGCGTGCGTATCCGCAGTTTCAAGGGTCTTTTTTCTCATCTGCCCCGCCATTTGTAAGTCCGTATAGACGTAGTGAAACCCCAGTGATACAATGACATTGGGTATTTGTCCAGTCTTGATATTCATTTGTACAGAATACAACAACAACAACAACAATGTCATCAAAACCTAGTCGCATCCCCCAAAACTCATGGGATTCACACATGCACGTCGTCGACCCGCAAAAATACCCTCTCGCCTCAGCTGCAAAATATACTCCCTTACCACACACCCTCGACCAAGCTCTCACCTTTGAGGACAGCGTGGGCATTCGCAACATCGTCCTTGTCCAGCCTTCTATCTACGGTCTAGACAACAGCTACGTTCTCGATGCTCTGCGTGAACTAGGTCCCGACCGCGCGAGGGGCGTCGTCCAGATTGATCCTGAGGCTGTCGACGTCCAAGAGCTGCGTTCGTGGCACGAGTTGGGTGTTCGCGGGGTGAGGCTCAATCTACAGTCAAATGAGCTTGAGCTGGATGCGCAGCAGCTAGAGACGCAGCTGAGGCTGTATGCTGATGCTGTGAGGTCCTTGGGATGGGTTGTTCAGGTCTACGTTCCCATGCATATCATCACTCACCTCGAGTCCATCGTTCCGAAACTCAACGTCAAGTTCTGCATAGACCATTTGGGACAACCCTCCCTGAATGACTACCAGGGAGCTGATCCATATGATCTTCCGGGCTTCTCATCACTGGCCCGTCTACTCAGGGACGGCCATACCTACGTCAAATTGTCTGCTCCGTATCGCATAAGCACATTACCTGATTACAGCGATCTGGATACAGTCGCAAAAGAGGTTATTCGACTTGGGGGAGACAATCGGGTTGTATTTGCCACGGATTGGCCTCATACCAGGTTCGAGGGACTGGATATCAAGCCGTGGATTGAGAGGGTGCTTAGCTGGTGCGGTGACGATAACCACCTCATAGAGAGGCTATTCAGGGGGAATGCAGAGGACTTGTGGGGTGTTGAGAAGCAGACAGCGACAACATCATAGTCGCAATGTTGGATGGCAACGGTTGATAGTATGATACCTCGGATATAGGGGATGACGAGCAAACCTTTCATAACAAAACTCCAGTACAGGACAAATGGCACACTAATCGCATTCTAAGTATTTAAGCACTATGTTCATTATGCTAGTCTGGAACCTTTCATATATATAACATTACTATTGTGGTATTAAAATGCTCGGGAGATCCAGATGTTGCGTAGTTGCGTAGTTGCATTGCTGCCCAAGTTTATCAAGAGACTATCTGCAGACTCTCCTTCGACATGGCCTAGGCAATCTCATCTCCATGCGATAGAATACACAGCGCAACTTGGCGAAGTAGCCTGCGATGCCAGCTGGCTGAACCCTTGTCAAGAAGCACGGAGGGTGAACTGCTGACGCCGACTTGCTATCCCAATCAGGCCCCGGTAGGTGACTCCAACTGGCTAAAGTCACAGAGTTTCCATCGCAAGCTCGACCCGGGTTTCTGGCGTGCGCCATATCGCTAACCCATCATTGTTGTTCGAGGTAGCATCGAGAGTTGACTGCTGTGTCTTTAGCACAAACTGTCAAACCCAGGAACTCGATGGGCTCGCCCCAGTCAACTTGGGTTGTGAATTGCCCCAAGCGGTCCCGTCTCTATGCCGGTGTAATAAACGCAGTAATGCTCTTCCCCAATGTTTAGTCTCAGCTAGCCGAAATTCTGAGGGTTGTTGCCTGACTCATAGATAGCACCCACGCGCACGCTTAGCGGCTCGAACGACGACAAGGCCTCAAAAACACCACGGTCGACCGCCATGGCATTAGGATTCAAGTTGTCCGCCCAGGGTGTCTGGAACAGCTGTTCTGGCTCATACGGAGACTGTTGGGCAGGTATGTCGAAGGTAGGCTGGTAGACAGGTTCAGAAATAGGGATCTCGGAAGCCATTGGTGCCTCTGGCATCTGAGGCTGTGGCTGGGGAGGGGTGTTTAAGCCCAGACCAAGGCCAAGGTTAGAAACCTCTCTGAGAATCAGGTCCAATGCACTTGAGATGACTACAATGAATTAGACTCGAACTGCCTGATAGCTTCGGTTGACGTACCTGGGTTTACAGACTTTGCCTGATGCAAAGCGCGAACGCAAAAGTGTAGTTTGCGAACAGCTTGCTGGTCCTGAGGCGTAGCTTGTACCTGCAAAAGGAAGATTGTTGCTGCGATATAGACGCTGTATGATAAAGATAAAACACAATGGTTAATGGTAAATGTCCTACAGAAGAGGTCGAAGATGGCGATGATGGATGTTGCGGATGTAACGCATTCCACGAGGTGGTTTTGCATTGGATGGGGGCCCTCGTCTTCTGGGTATACCTGCCATGAGAGCATAGGTCTGAATAAGAGAATTCTAAAGGTATGGTACAGGGCACTTTTAGATGGTTAGTAAGTACTTTGAGTATAGGATGAGGTACTTGTACTTACTTCATAGTGACAATATGAGATGGTGGTGCTAGCTCCGGCAAGGCAGAGGGTTCGATCTTGAGGTGAGGCGGGAGCTGATCCCACCATAGTTTCATGGCAGGATCTTGAGTTTGTAGACACTCTTGCATCTCAGCTTCCGTGTTCTCCAGTAAGGGGTCGTACATATGGATAAGTATCTCGTTAAAGATGACGGAGAGTCGACAGGCGCTCATGAAACAGGACGTGGAATGGGCTGTGGCTGGCGGATACTTCCAATCTGCTCCGTGGGGTGAATCTAAAGGAGCCCAGAGCTCATTCTCGGCAGAGTCGTCCACTGGAAGTTGGAGTGTCAGCAAGATCTCGGAGCATAGCACGGCTAGACTTACTGATGATCTGAGGAGGGGATACAAGTGTATGTTGCAGAGATGGTGAGCGGCCAAGATACAGACTAATAATCTTATCCCAGAAATAACAACTCCAGTAGAGTCGATGCCGTATCTCGACCTCTTCGTCTGTCAAGTGAACCGACCCCGGATATCTCTGCCCGTCGACGCAAATGCCCAGATGGTCGATAAGACGAAAGGCTATGCCACTGTAAATCCAGGCCTGTGTAGTATTTCCATGCCCACATTCTCCAGCGCTGAGAAGTAGCAATGTTTGAACGGTTGGAATGGTGCAAACGCCTCTGCTCAGTTCATCAAAAAGCATGCTTCTAGCATGTTTTGCGAAGACTGCTCCACCGTCGTAGGATTGATCTAGCAACTGCTTGGTCGATGGGTCGCTTTTGCCCCAGCGGATAGAATGGGATAGCATTGCGTTTAGAAGGGTGTGGGAGTAATAAGGTCCCATGGATTGCATATCACCTGTTGAGGTTAGAAGTAGTTGATAGAGAGGTTGTGGGGTTAAGCATACGAGTAAATGCAGGTCTATAGATAAAATTAAATAGGGGCTGGATCCAGCACCAATGCACGTTTAAGAGATACTGAAATGGTTCCTGCGCGATGTAAGTGGTGATGAATATAATGACTTGTCTTGATGAACTTACAGGTATGTCGGACAGGTTCTCCATGGCACGCTGATGCCATGCATTATTGACCAGTCGCTCTCTCCTATGAGCATCCGAGTCAATAGACGATATAGAGTCAGGCTTATGCTTATGCGGGTCACTAGGCAGGTTAAAGAGGCTAGTAGGGCCATGATACGTGATGCCACCCTTGTCGTCGATCTTGAGGCCCATGAAGCTCCTCGTCATGGCATGCTCATCTGCATGACGACTCAGGTCATGGCCGTTCCAAACACCGGGACTCGAGTGATTCGAGGCGGCAACTGAGGGAGGAGACTTGACGGCAGCAAGTTGGTCCTCGAGCTCCTTGATGCGCTCCTCCAGACGTTGAGTGTAAGACAGGGTAGGATTTCTAAAGCACGTGAGCAGATGCTCAGAGTAGTACGGGCAGAGGGCGAGTCGCACAGCTTGTAGATACAATCATCGTTCCTAGCAGCACAGCGATTGCAGATGGGTTGCTCGCCGCCGCACTTGACCTGCGAGGGCGTCAGCAACAGCACAGAGCAGGGGAGAGCAGGGGAGAGGAGAGCTGACCTTGCGTCTACGACATGGCTCACACGAAAAGGCGCTCTTCTTTGTGGCCTTTACCGACGACATCTTGTGCCACGCGGTTGCTACCTAGTGAATCGGCAATAGTCGTGAGAGAGAGCAGAGCCCCGCGTTGGACATTGAAACCCCACCTGAGTGAGGCCCGGGTCTGTCCGATAATGAAGGTGTAGACTAGATTACCGTGTCGAGGGTGTTGTTTTGTTGTTTATGGCGGTGAAACAAGACTCTTTAGAGGCGGAAGGGAAGTAAACAAGATGAGAATTGTGACGTCTTGTGACCGTCGAAATAATAGGTAGTAGGTAGGAAGGTACCTAGGTAGGTAGTAGTCTACAGTACACGGAGCCGCCGCTAAAGTGCGTTGGGCCGGCTCAAGGTAAAGAAGCCGGAGACAAGTGGGGTCTAAACTTGTAGAGAATATGGAATAACTAACTTATTCAATTGATTTAAAAAAAAATACTGCTTCAGAGTGAGAGATTGATCAGAGAGTCACTGGCAGATCCAACCAAAAGATGATCACGTGGGTCATATGCTCTTTGGGATATACCTACCTCTAGCCTGTCCAGTCTAATAATACAATACAATGGATCAGATGTTGTTGCTGCGACATGAGTGGTTCGTCACTCACGGTTATAATGCGACACTTGTTTTTTTATTGCGATTGAC
Source organism: Fusarium sp. NRRL 66739 (assembly GCA_021655895.1). Classification (NCBI taxonomy): domain Eukaryota; kingdom Fungi; phylum Ascomycota; class Sordariomycetes; order Hypocreales; family Nectriaceae; genus Fusarium; species Fusarium sp. NRRL 66739. The sequence continues at coordinate 20,839 of JAJJWO010000471.1, forward strand.
TTACAGGCACGATTCTATTCTATTGCGGTGGAGATACCTGAGACATTGCAAAGCCGAGTATCTATCTCCATAAAGTATGCCGAGCTTCACCTGAAGCCACAACCACGCAGATGCCGAGGAACCGGGGCCGGCATCTGACAAAGTTTCTCCGTCGGCTAATACGTACAGCAGTTTCTAAAACTACGTCTATATTTAAACCCATCATGACTATTTGTTCATCTACTTCTTCCTCGACAGTTATGCCCTTTCACATACAGAACTTAACCTCGGGCGAACGGAGCCGATAATACCCACTTTTGCGGCGGCTCGAGAGCATCACCATCCGGGGTTGCATGAACTACGAGACCGACACCGTTTACTCGGACAGCATGCACAAGAGACAGAAAATTATGCATTGTCAGATAACGTGTTACCTTGTCAACTACCTGAGATCGTTGCGTCCGGTGTGCAATCTGGGCTCGGGACAATTGCTCCTGTACTGGCTGGTTACTCTGCACACGGACTCATACATATGCGCAACAACCATGTCCCAAGTCTCGGTTTAAGTAATAGTTCTACAGCGTCATGCGACCAATGTCTCTACTGTCCAGGATTACGAAATACGACTGTTACAAGTACAGTACCGCTGCACCAACTTACATGCTTTTAATAACTATTGAGAGTTTTCCTAGAGACCCCTGTAGATCCGTAATAGTGCCTACTCTTCTTGATGATGTTCAGCAGGGATCATCTGTGGTCAGATCCCAAACAGCGGGAATAAGGCCTCCCAAGCAAGGATAGAAACACTACTATCCTCCCAGACAGACAGTATCGATGAAGACGGCCAAGACTTTCACCTTATTACTAAGGCTGGCAGATGCCATATAGGTAGCTGAGATAAAGGCGTCTTTTTATGCCAGGTTTCGCAAACTAAATAAACCTTTATTAAAAACTTGGGTCTATTTAGCACTTAAAGAGCACCTGCTTACCATAATGCTGCTAATAGCAGACAGCGCTCCCTATGAGGAGCTGGTGAAAGATCCTCCTGGGTTGTGTCTGTGATATAGGTGAGACCATGCGCGTCTTAGCGCTTGGAAACGTGCTTATGATGGTTGAAAATTCTCAAGGGCCACCAGCATCCATGCTTGGCAGGAGTTCTTATGCGCTGTGTCGGCTTTCTGCTGGGTAATTAACGTATGTATCGGCTTGTTTTAGTCTACCAGAAGCTGTTCAATGTGTTCAGATAAGTACCGTAAATTCCAATTACAAGTTAAGATTTAGTCAATAAAAAGCACAGATTATTATAAGCTATAGTATGGCTTATAAGAGAATTACTCTGGCAATTATAATAGGACTCTATCAAGAGATCTGGGAAGAAAATAATATCTCAATAGACAGGTGTTCAAGGATGTGGTTCAGTGAGACGGGCTGAAGAGCCCTGAGCAAAAAGAGACCTTAGCAATCAAGTACGACGACCAGCGGAACTATTTCCAGGGCAGTCTCATTAAAGCTGAGTAAAGATTGTACCCAAGAAATTCAATGCCTTTATTTCAACTTTATGCTTCAAACCATGAATACAGCAAGACCTCATCTTCGTCATATCCCTTTTGAGCACCCCATCTTTTGTCCCATTCCAGAATTAGTTTCCATCGAGAAAGGTGTCATGCCACAGACACCAATGCAATGTAGTAATGAATGGTTCAACACATCGACCCAGCCTTGTGCTGAAGCGCGTCGTATCATCATAAAAATGTAACACGGCTCACAACCTCGTACGGCTCATGCCGTCCGTCATACAGCTTGTGCAGAAATGCCACTCATGTGGTCTAGGTCATCCCGATCGCCGGGAATTGACTCAAGAAGGGCCCATCTGGCCATCAATGACGCTGTCGTTTCGGTGAGGCTCGCCAGCATCCTTAGGATCGATGGTGTCAGTCTGGGCATGGGACACAGGCTCCTTGCCATGACCGTGGAAGAAGCGATGGTGTCGGCCCTTCTCCAGGTCGTCGTCATCCTGACCAGGGTTGGCAGTCTGGTACTCAAGAATCTTGAACAACTTATAACAGGCAAAGGCGAGAAAAGCACCCATCACGGGGCCAAGCCAGTAGATCCAGTGGTAACCAACAAAGCCATCGATGACGGCAGGACCGAAAGATCGAGCAGGATTGATCGAGGTGCCCGTCCAGTTGGTAGCACAGATATGGGCAATGAAGACGGAGATACCGATGCCGATGGGCGCAAGGTAGGTGCTGCGGTGCTTCTCAACGGCAAGGAAGTAAACAGTCAGGACGAGCTGGGCAGTGAGGAACATCTCCATGAAAAGACCCTGGGCAATGCCGGTGCCATTGCCGAGAGAGTTAGTAACGAGAAGTGGCCCAGGGGTGAGGCCATCGGTGACCGCAGCAGCAGCAATAGCGGCAACAAGCTGTGTAGGGAAAATGGCAACGGCATGTAGAGGTGGTACGGCACCGACGAGAACCAAACCGAGAGTCACCTAAAAGATTGCAAGATGAGCATGTGAGTCAATTGACAAGTTGAGGTGCCAGTGTCACTTACAGCAGGGTTGAACATGCCACCACTAACACGGTAAAAGATCCAGACATTGATAGCCAGAGCAGTACCGAATGAGGCCGCAATATACATCAAGCTGAAAGGCTGTAAAGGAGCGGTAGGGTCTAGAGGGTTGTTGGTAACGAGGGCCGTTTGGGCACCGATGAAGGAGAGGAGCAAAAACATGAAGGTTCCAAAGAACTCTCCCAGAATGATGACTATAGCGTTTCTGACCCGGGTTGGAAGAGCACTCCCATGTTCACGGGCCACTGCCGCTTGCTCAGTTGGCAAGTTGGAAGGGGCTCTGTTGAATCGAGAGGTGAATCGAGCCATTGTGACCGCTTTGTGTTTGTATCTGTGAAAGGGCTAAGATGTAAAGATATGCTATATCGATTGAGTTCTGATGAAGGAAGCCTCTTGGATGGCACACTCGGGGATTATATATCGATGAGAGCAGACGGGACCACGGACTTCTACTTGTTGATGGTGTCTATCAGTCCCTCCATCGGAGCACACCTTAGACAACACCATCAAGTGGCGTAGTCCCTGAGAGTAGCCGCATCGAAGCCCTATCGAGGGGGTGAGGGTCGATACGACACGGCAACGAGGGGAATGGGTCTGGAGCTAGAGCCTGCCCTGGGACGGATACACTCACCACGGTGTAACACTCGTGCTGCGAGTACAATCCTTCTCTGTCAATCTCTTGACGCTCACGTATATCATACAAGGTTCCTGGGTTATCTGAAGAGGGCCTTTTGTTCTGCCATGTATGTCTGCCCGACTTGTCTTGGATATGTAGGATCGAGGGGATTTCAACAAGCCGCCGTGTATGCTTCACGTTGATCATCAAATCAAGGTTGAGAAGTACATGTATACTCTTCCTTTCTGTCAACGATGCCACATACTGGCCGGTATCCTCGGGTTGACATTGTTATGGGCCGTACCAGGCACATTAACTTTTTTTCAGCCCATGGCGTTTTTGAGGCGTACTCGAGAGAATGCTACTATCGAGTCGTTAGCTCCTTCAGCTGGTGACGATGGATATTATTGCAAGACACCTACAGTAATTCATCCTCCATGTGGCAAACGCTCTGGCTCTCATGACATCGATACTCCAGCTGATGTGTGGGGAAGATAGACCGTTGCTGTGTGTAAGCTAGCCAACTATTCAGGTTGAGACCGCACTATCATGGCCCAGACAAGAATGCAGGGTAATATCGCTGAGACTCAACGTTGAAGGTGTCTCGGGCCTGGAGACCAGACGACAAGGGAGCAAGGTTCCGTCTGGTACCAAGCTTTGTCAACTCTCAGCCCGCCTCAGTCCATCTTTGTCCCCGCATCAGGACGGACTCAACCCTGAGACGAGTAGTCTAAACTGAGTCAACAAACCAAAGGGTTTGCCCGGGGTCATTCTTGCGTATGGTCGGGAAGTACCTTTAGACTCAACGGGCGTAGTCCGGTTGCCGCCCTCCCCGTGCTTCCCCTTGTTCGTACCGTTTGATCCTCATTAACGGGTGTTTGCCTGTGAAATCTCTAGCTTGAATGCAAGTAGGTGTCATAGACTAATGACATCGAGCGCTTTCAGCCTCTGGAATAAGGTTATCAGCTAAACAACGTCACTTTGAGCGATGAGTTAAGCCTCGTGGTATTACGTACAAATCTGACAGTCTCGCTTACGGCAGAGGAACAGATTAACCCCAAGAATCGATATTGGCGAGTTGGTTTGTAACGACGGGGGAAAAGTACAAGGCCGAGATAAACACTCTCTCGTATTGAGCCTTTGACTGACGCAAATCAGCGCCAAGTACAATGAGGTTCAAAGGGTCTATAGACGACGCAGGCGCTAGCAAGCCATATCACGCGAGACATGGAGTTGCTACTCCCTTGACCCTTGTAGACATCGTGATGACCCTTGAACAGAACATGGGGGTGGGGCGGCTACGGCCACCGCGTTATCTGATGCAGATCCAGGATAGTGCGTCCAGCCGGTTCCCGTCAAGCCATTAACCGACCAGGGTGCAGTAAGTGCTGTACATGGTCATGTCATTGCTTCAGATAAGCATACTGTATGATTGGTGGGTCATAGTCCCGAGCAAAACGAAAGTTGACAGAACCGTTGTCGTGCATCCAAATAACATCCTGGTTCCCAGTGCAAATCTGCAAGTTCAAGGTTGTCAGTGGTACCAGATCCGTGATATTTGCGTAAGCGAATGTACTTAGTTTTCTGGGCTGCAAAAGGGGTTCGCGCAAAAGACAGCAAAGGTTGGCTTCGCAGCTGATGAGCCTGGCAATAACAGACTCGAATGCCATGTGACCCAAAAGGCTTGATGACTATCTGTCTTGTCCCAATATCCGACTTCTTTGGGTTAATTCTTCGGTCAAAAAGAGCAAAAGCAGCATGGTGGCTTGTCTATGGTCACATATCTGATTTCTAACATGCGCATGTTTCAAAACCATGGCTGAATGCGATTGTTTTGCCGCTCCCGAGGCGAGCTGGAGATCAATCACAGCCAGTGCAAAACACGCCTCGTTCGCGCCTCCAAAGGGTAAGTATGTGATATCATTTGCGCTAACCTGGCAGTCAAGCTTTGGTGGACTGTGGAGAGCTGGGCTTCGGTGCGGCTTTTGTTTAGGTATGGTCGAGAACCCTTGTTTGATAGTATAAGCCGGACATGGGTTGAATGCGTGAGCAACGCAGCTGTTGTGTAAGAATCTGGCGCCCAAAACTCCTACTCATTCGTCGAAACAAATCGTTGGTGTAGCAGTCGCCCTGTGCTCTACGAAGAGCTTTTTAGCTTTTGTACCACAAATAATTCCAAGAACTTGGCTGGGGTATTTGCGGCCAACACGCGAAGTCGGAACACTGAAACGGAACTTGATGCATGAAAAACGCATCAAATCTGCACGTAGACGAATTGAGACGCTCATTCCAGCCTGAAGGGACGAGGATATGTCGAGTACAACAAGGACGTTGGGAGGATCCTTGGGTACGTGATCGACAGTTACGGGGATTGATCATGCAATCCAACAACTGCCGTCGTGGGTCTCAGGATGCAAGTAGAGCCATAGAGATGTTAAGAATGACACTCAGAAACCTGAGCCGACAGGAGGTCAAGGATACAGCGGATAGGGCCGTCTCAACATCCGGATGCAGCCGCTTGACTCCAGTCTCGTGCATGAGCGTGTCAGTAGATGATTCAGATGTCATTTGATTCGACTATGAAGCCTATCGTAAAAGGTTTCCAGGCCATGGATAGATGCAGTACTACCCAATCGCGGTTGTTGATTCAAGTTTGTTTCTGTCTACCGTTCGGACAAAACTTGGCCCTATGCATAGGTCTTTTCGAGAAACCTAGACCCTTGTCGCCGTTTCGGTGTTCACAACTAAGTAAGCACATGCTGCAAAGGCTCATTGGCAGCCCATCGATTGATGTTGTCAACTTGCTGCTCATACCAGGATATCAGAGTGTCCTTCTCGACATAGCCCATGTGAGGTGTGAGTATCAATTGGCTCGATCCATCACGGCCCCAGCTCTTGCTCCGCCACTCACTATTTGCAGGAAGCGGCTCCGGATCGAAGACATCGAGAGCGGCACCCCTGATTCGACCTGCTTTGAGATGATCAAGTAAATCTCTCTCTACGACAAGAGGCCCGCGAGATGTGTTGACAAAGAAGGAGGTCGGCTTCATCTTTGCCAAGTCCTGCGAGGTGATCAACCCTCGTGATCTATCAGAGAGCACAAGGTGTACGGATACCACGTCGGCGTTTCTGAATAGGTCGTCTCGGCTTACTGCCTTGAACGTCTTTTCGCCTTCTGAATCCTCGACAGGAAGACCAGCCTCCCTTGCTTTCTCATCTGCAGCCTCTTGGGTGAGATTGGTACTCCATGCAATAATCTTCATACCCAACGCGACGTTCAGGATTCTTGCAACCCTTGCCCCCAGCCTACCGAGTCCAACAACGCCCAATGTTTTGCCTGATAGATCAGTGGCGAATGCAGTCTGCCAGGCTCCATCCTTGACGGCAGCATCATCGAGGGCAATGCCGCGAGCGAGCGCAAAGATGAGGGCGACGGAGTGCTGCGTCGTGCTATCAACTCCCACCGTCTTCGGGCCATACCCCGTGCCAGCAACGGGGATTCCACGCTCCCTAAAGACATCGAGATCCAGTGATCTGTTGCGGAACCCGGTCGTGAGTACAAGCTTGAGACTTGGAAGTCTCGCGATCAACTCAGCAGGGAAGGGCGTGCGCTCTCGCATGGTGCCTGGAGTCTTGATCAGCCACCTTTCTTTGAGCATGTCGGTGAGCGATGATGCGTACATATTACCTCAAAGGGCTGCAGTCTCTCAACCAGAGCATCCTTGCCTGCTTGTGTATTGTCCGGGTGGTTGTAAGGCAGTGCCGTATCCTTGAGAGACACGACTTCATACTTGGTCGAGTCCAGGTTTTTAAAGATGGGATCAGCAAATCCTTGGTAGTCGTCTAACACTGCCACTTTAATCGGCGCCATTGCTGCAGTTAAAGGATTCGTGATGATGGAATTTGGCCGATGTAGGAGATGTTGGGAGTAAAGGGTAGTCGCATACAGTAGCAGAAGGTGTTGGCTTAGACACTGTGCAGGTAGCCTCAGAAGTAAGCCTTGAGGAAGGTGCCTTTGGTCAGATATCGTACCTCTGATTAAAAAGTGTTAGTTTGACTTGAGTTACCACCGCGATCTGATCTGGAGTCTTGAAATAAATGTTAAAACGGCTGTTCAACTGATTACCAATCTCATGAGGGGAAACCAAACCGACGATTCCGCAATCGCCCCGGATACTATTCTCGGCAAGACCAGGACAAACGTTGATCCAAGAGGTCAATGCTACCTATTCCATTTACTTAAACGTACAATTAAGCAAGAAGTATAATGGATATATTCGGCGAGTCTAATAAGTGAAAGCTATGAGTTCAGTCACATTTTGCTGGGCATTCTCATGGCTCCATCCAGTCTGATAACTACACCATTCAACATGACATTCTCGATTCCCTGTCGTGCCAATTGCGCAAACTCCTTTGGCTGACCCGCTCTCTTAGGAAACTCCATCGCGCCCTCGAGACTCTTCCTCACTTTGTCGGTCATCATGCTTGTCATTCGGCTCTCGAAAAGACTCGGTGCAATCGTAACGACTCGAATGCCGTATCGAGCCAGATCGCGCGCCATGGGCAGTGTCATGGCCGTCACGGCGCCCTTGCTTGCTGAGTAGGAAACTTGACCCTTCTGCCCATCGAAAGCGGCAGACGATGCCACCATGATGACGACGCCTCGTTCACCGTCGGGTCCCTGAGGCTCCTCCTTGACCAGATGCTCTAGACTCTGTCGGACCAGGTCAATAGTGCCGCGGAGGTTGACGTTGAGCACAAAGTCGAAATCATCAAGGCTGAACGCAGCGCCATGTCGGTCGAGGATCTACGAGATATTAATCAATCTTCACCAGCCACGAGTTGACGATCCACGGTCTTACCGTGGCGGGTGTTGAAACACCAGCTGCAGCTATCACTCCTCCTAGAGGTTTCCCCGTCTCGTTGGCCCACTTGGCTGCGCCTTGTACAGCCTTTGTGACACTCTCTGTTTCCAAAACATTGCATTCGAAAAACTTGGCTGAGGAGGATAGTTGCTTAGCCAACTCCTCGCCGGTCTCTTCGTTCATGTCGAAAATTGCAACGTTGCCGCCATTGTGGCATATTTCTTCAACACATGCTTGGCCGAGGCCAGATGCTCTACACACGAGTTAGCAGCATGTCAATGGTCCACCAGTCTTGACTTACCCGCCGGAGATGATAAATGTACGGTTCTCGAGCTTCATATTTAAAGAAATGTTTAATTATGTTGTCAAAAAAAGTGATGAACAGATGAAAAGTATAGCTAGATGATCATCAGGTCTTGGTTCAGTTCCGGCATTCTAATAGCTAATCACACGTGGGGATTCCGGGGGTAGCTTACCCGAACCTCGGCACCTAGGTACAGCAAGGAAAAGAGGATGACTACCTCTACAATAGCATTGCAATAATAAAGGCATCAATTTCTTATCGTTATAATAGATCTGCTCAATTGTTCTCCATTTCTATTACATGCCGCTAGGAAATCAATTATCACCGGTCTTGCCTGGAACTGTCTAGGGTAGTACTGTAATATTGCCTGCCTATCTCAGACAGGCCGCGAAGTATAACACGAGTTACCTGTAAATACATATCAGTCGTATCTTGACCATGTGAATACAGTTTGAAAGAAAGGTGCTGAAGCTTACCTCCAGTTGACAAAGTTAAAGATCAATAGTGCTTGACATGATTGATAGGTAGCTTCAATGCTAGTCAACAAGACATCAACTAATGATTCTGCCCAAATATTCCCTCTTCTAAATGCCAAGAGGCATACTTGTATGCATTAAGGAAAGGACACAAGAAATACCTGATTGACATCGAGCCACAAGTCACTTACTGCAATAAAACTGATCGTTAATGTTGAAGGCATTAAACAACAGGCAAATGCGTCTTTTCCGAAAAAGCCAAGTTTTCGCATTTAATGATCGACATAAAAGACCTATCTCTGACCAATTACTCGAAGAGAATCGTGCTGGTGGAATCAAAGCTCCATTCGTGGAGTTATCTCTCATTCACACCGTCACGTTATCGCCAATGACGCTATCTCGCTCGCTACAGCTGGAGGGCTAGGTATTTACAGGCGACCCACCCTCGCTCTCACCGAGCAGCTGGATGCAAGTAAACATCCATCCATTTCCAGGGATGGCATTGTCGTTTTTTGTCTAATTTAAACGATCGCACACAAATACAAGCCGCTTTTCTCTTTCTCTGCCTTCTACGCGCGATAGCAATTTCGGTACATAATAGCACATCGCATACACGACCTCCCTGAACACATATATATCCGACCCAAGAGCCAAGACATGCGACATCGTCCGACCGCCTGAGACCTACCAACCATTATATCCCGCCATCTCGTCATCTGCCCGCAATGACCAGGCCTCGCCGGCACTCCGGCGCGAGCGAGGAGAGCTCGGGTACGGCTCGAGAGCAGGTAGGAGAGCGGAATAGCAATGTTATACAAGGCGGCTGACTGTTTATGATAAGGAGCTGGGGAGCATGTATGATTATCTGGCAAAGATCATATTGCTTGGACCCAGTGGAACGGGAAAGTACGTCATTCTCTTAACGATAATACGCGAACACGGGAGCGATCGCAGTATTAGAAGCGATCAACGGCGATCACATACCTGGGAGCTTGGCTGACCGTTGCGCGCATTTATAGATCATGCCTCCTCCACCGCTTCGTCAAGAATGAATGGAGGGTTCTGTCGTCGCAAACTATCGGTGTCGAATTTGCTACCAAAATCATCAAAGTCGGCACAGGATCTAGACGGAAACGTATAAAGCTTCAGGTACTTGACTATGGAGCGTGATACCACAGAAGGGAACGTTAACAAGCTATAGCTTTGGGACACGGCCGGGACAGAAAGGTTTCGATCAGTATCTCGCTCATACTACCGAGGCGCCGCGGGCGCTATTCTCGTCTACGACATCACCTCACATGCGTCCTTCCGCGGTCTACAACCTTTCCTTAACGATGCCCGAGCGCTCGCGTCTCCGAACCTCAGTCTTATTCTCGTAGGCAACAAACTCGATCTTACCGATACACTCGTCGATACAAGCCTTCCACCTCCGACACCGACGAGCGTCACCTCGAACTCCACTCTAACATCCGGTATCCTCGGCGCTGGCGGGAGCTCGTATACAAGCACAGCGACGACCAGAGACCGTGGAGCGTCCATAAGCGCAGGAAGCCAACAGAGGGCGACTATCGCACCAGAAGGCAGGGAGGTTACAAGAGCCGACTCCAGTCGATGGGCCAGCACGGCAGGGATATCAGTGGTGACGGAAGCGAGCGCGTTCAACGGCGAAGGCGTCGACGAAATCTTTGAAAGGCTGGCAAGAATAATTCTCACAAAAATCGAGCTGGGCGAGATAGATCCGGACGACCCGGCCAGCGGGATTCAGTACGGCGATAGCGGTGGATGGAATACAGCTAGTGACGGGGGCAGCATTAAGAGTTCCATGACAGGCGCCACTGTGGATGACGGCCATAGTGGCCTCAGGAGGAGGCGGAAGAAGAATAGGGTACAGAATTGGGGTTTACGGGAATGGGAAGAAGTCTTTACACTGAGCAACCGACGGAGAGGTGGTGGCTGTTGTTGATTAATGAACTCTCAGGCTCGAATAATTCTCTCGTTTTTGGAGCTTCTGGTCATGGATGGGTGCTTGTGAAAGGACTTGGTTTCATGCTTAGAGCGGCAGTGTTTGGAGATATGGGTTCGAGGGACATTCGTTCATGAAGGCATTGGCGTTGGGATAGACACTTGTGGGAGGGTTTAGAGTGAGTTCTCAAGCAGTGTAGGTCTGGACCATGCTTGAGTCTACTTTAGTATATAGTTATGATAATCATAGTTATGGACAATGTGTTAATCTCGTGGACTCTGCAATGTCTGCGACACTGTCGCTGCTTGCTCCCATACTGCCAAGTCCCATCATGACATGACACCCATCTAAGTGACTCGGCTAAGTTGTTCACTAACGGATCGAGTGGAGCGGCGGATCGACGGCACGACGATGCGGATGGAGACTGTTCTGTTGTGTATCGTGTTATTGTGTAAACTGACCACTTAGAGAAGCAGCTTGGAAGAATTGAACGGGCGTCTTACGAGGATTGTCATCAAGTGATAGACGGCATGGATTCTTAGCATCGCGGGGTCATGATGGCCCGGCTAAACCGAGCCTGCCTGCCTTCCTTCCTCGATAACTACAACCTCGAATTCTTCTCTCCTACATTTATCTAATTCCTATATAACAAAACCATCCTTTTTGCCATTGACCTATCTCATCGCCGTCGTCTCATCATTTCTCTGAGACACCCTTCACCATGGCTCCCCGCACTGTTACCCCAATCAACGAGAACTGGCAATTCAAGCAGGCAAAAGAGGAGGACGCTTCTTATTTATCCGTCGCTCAATTCCCTACAAACGTTCACCTTGATCTCTTACACCACAGAAAGATCCCCGAGCCTTACATTGGCAAGAATGAGCTGGACGTCCAATGGATCGGCGAGACTGCTTGGGTCTACAAAACCACCTTTTCCAGCCCCAAGGTTCATGATGGTGCAAAGGCGGTTCTGGCCTTTGACGGCCTTGACACCTTTGCCACAGTCGAACTCAACGGCGACAAGATCCTTGAGACAGAAAACATGTTTGTTCCAGAACGTGTAGATGTCACAAAAAATCTCAAAAAGGACGGCGACAATGAGCTTCGCATCACCTTTGACGCTGCCTATCTGAGAGGCTGGAAATTGACCGAAGAGCATCCCGATCACAAGTATATCGTTTGGAATGGAGATGGCTCAAGACTAACGGTTAGAAAGGCGCAATATCACTGGGTAAGTAATTACACCGCACCGTGAGTTGCTTGATCTAATCGAAGATACTTAGGGATGGGATTGGGGCCCTGCGCTGCTCACATGTGGTCCCTGGCGGCCTATCAATCTCGAAGTTTATGAGTCGCACATCACCGACCTCTACACTGAAGTAGAAGTAGAGGACTCACTCAAAACTGCCAACGTAGTTGTTCACGCGACAGTCGAAGGCAAGGCATCGAAAGTACGCTTTGATGTTTCTCTGAATGGAAAGGGGGTAGCCTCTGAAACGACGAATGTTGATGACAACCACGCTACCACCACGTTCCATATCCAAGACCCAGCTCTCTGGTACCCAATCAGATACGGAAAACAACCGCTATACACAATCAAAGCCACGCTTCTAGATGACGATGATGAGATTGACACAAGCTCCAAGAGGATTGGTCTTCGCAAACTCGAGCTGGTCCAACGGGAGCTTGACGGTCAGCCGGGCACCAGCTTCTTCTTCAAGGTCAACAACATTCCCCTCTTCTGTGGTGGAAGCAACTGGATCCCAGCAGACAATTTCATTCCCAGAATCTCCAAAGAGAGATACCGTGACTGGGTCAAGCTTGTGGCCGACGGCAACCAGTTCATGCTCCGCGTATGGGGTGGTGGTATTTATGAAGAAGACGTCTTCTATGATGCTTGTGATGAATTCGGCATTCTCGTCTGGCAAGATTTCATGTTTGCTTGTGGAAACTATCCCACCTTTCCTGAGCTACTCAAATCAATTGACAGGGAAGCACGAGAAAACATCAAGAGAATGCGCCACCATCCCTCTATTGTTATCTGGGCCGGAAACAATGAAGATTACCAGTTGGCCGAGTCAGAGAGCCTCACTTACGATTTTGAAGATAATGACCCTGGGAGCTGGTTGAAGACTGATTTCCCAGCTCGCTATATTTATGAAAAGCTGCTTCCAGATGCCTGCAAGGAGCTTCATCCTGGTGCTGTCTATCACATTGCCAGTCCTTGGGGCGGAAAGGTGACCACGGATCCCACCATCGGAGACATTCATCAATGGAATGTTTGGCACGGCTCCCAGCAAAGGTATCAGGACTTTGACAAACTTGTCGGCCGATTCGTTTCCGAGTTCGGTATGGAGGGCTTTCCTAACATCAAGACCATTGATAGCTACCTTCCCCAAGGCAAAGAAGACCCTGAAAGGTTTGCTACTTCATCGACCATCGACTTTCACAACAAGGCCGATGGCCAGCTGCGTAGATTGGGCCTGTACATGGCAGAAAACTTTCGCTTCACGCTTGATCCCCTGGAACACTATGTGTACTACAGCCAACTGCTGCAAGCCGAGGCCCTGGCCTCAGCCTATCGACTCTGGAAGCGTCAGTGGCAAGGTCCCAACAAGGAGTACTGTAGTGGTGCTTTGGTTTGGCAGACCAACGACTGTTGGCCTGTCACTTCGTGGGCCATTTGTGACTACTACCTCCGCCCAAAGCACTCCTACTTTACCATCAAGCGCGAGATGGCGCCTGTCACGATTGGAATTACTCGCCGAGAACACAAACATCCAAGAGACAAATACACCCGAGTCGACATCGATACTAAAGTTCAAGTTGAGATCTGGGGAAGCAATCTCAACCTGGAAGACATGACTGTGGACTGTGTCGTCAAAGCCTGGAATGTTGAAACTGGGAAGGAGACTTACTCACAAACTGTGTCATCGGATTTGCTTCTCCAAAGCAACCGGTCAACGGAAATCAAGATTCTCGATGTACCGGTCGAGAAGCCCAACGCTGACCTCGAGGCAAAGACTGTCGTCGCTGCTTACCTTTATCAAGATGGAAAACAGATAGCACGATACGTCAACTGGCCTGAGCCTCTCAAGTACCTGCACTTCCAAAAGCCTAAGGACCTCAAAGCTGAGCTTACCGGTGGAGCCAAGGTTGTAGAGGTCAGTGCTGGGGTGCCAATCAAAGGACTGGCGGTTGTGAGCGAGGATGATGGAGTTAAGTTTGAGGACAACCTGATTGATATTGTGCCTGGAGAGATAGTACGGATTGGCGTGAGGGGCGCAAAGGAGGACACTGTCCTTACCACGCAATACTTGGGGATGCAGGTTCATGACTAGAGATAAGACAATGGCTTCCTTGTGAGAGATGAGAGAATACTAATATGAGCTAACAATCCGATTCTCAAAGTATTGTCCCAGTTGTTGGTGAAATGATAAGCATGGAGTGCTCATTAGCGTGGGACCCCCAAACCTATACAAAATCCTAAACCAGCAAGTTGGAACCTATCTATCTCAGTTCCGCTACACCACCAACGGCTATTGTAGCTTCATCAGGAAACCTGACTAAACCACGCTTCCCCAGATTCTCACCAAGCCAATAGCATGGGACGTTTTAATGGCCACATTATGTTGACGGCAGCAATTGCCTGCTTGGTCTAAGAAAGACTAATGAAAGAAATGAAGTCAGAGGCTTGATAGAGGTATAAAAGCAAGACAACTCATGAGGGAAGCAGTTGAATGTATTGAATAGTAGACAAATTTGAACTAAGACATCTATTCATAGACACTCGTCACTGGAAGCTTAATCAACTATCACAATGCCCATCTATCTAAGCATGCAAAGAGTCCGCTTCTCAAGCCCAGATGCCTATGAAAAGTTCAAGGTCCTCTTCGCCGACACACGGCGCCACCTCATGACGCTCCCAGGCTTCCTGCACCTCACCTGGTGGCAGCACCCGGACGACAAATGCTGGTACAACGAGTGCAGCTTCTGGACGAGCCGCGGGGGGCTCTACGACTGGCACAAGAACACGTACCACAAGTACTGCAAGGAGTGGGCGGCCAACGGCGCCATCATGGAGGATATCATCACCAACTTTGAGCTCGTGGGCACGCGACTGCTGAGAGTGTGTCCCGTGTGCAACCACACGCAGGATAAGAAGTATAATCTCGCCGAGGAGCAGGCTGTTCTGCACGAGCAGTGTCCGCAGTGCGGGTTTCACTTCCCCGTGCTTGAGGAGACGCCGTCGAGTTTTGCGGTATTCAAGGATGTGCCTGGTGGTTCTATGGACGAGGGGGCGCCGACAAAGGTTGATGGGAGTAAGGTGGATGGAAGACAGACGGATGAGAATAAGGAGCCGAGTGCTTGTCCTATGTAGAATAGGGGAAAGAAGATATCCTGGAAAGAGTATTGGTGTAATAGTTTTGGTCCTTGGTTGTATAATTCTAGTAGCAGTCTAGCGAATGAATGATTAAGAGACATGCTGCAATGTCGTTGGATTAAAGTTGTGCCTGACAGAGTCCAGATGCTTCCACGAGAATACGCAAGCTGACACTCTGGACCTGTTCCTGTCACTTGGGCCCAATAGAGATGTTTCTTATGCAGCCACAGCGGAACTGGTCTGCCAACCAAGAGACGCGTGCCAACCAGTTCGAGTATATGAGTGGTATATAGGGCACTGAGTACGAGCACCCGATGATAAAGCCTCGAGTGGAAGCAGACTTGTGTAGAACCAGGCATCAGAAACATTCGGGATATAAGTTCTTGAAAAGGGAAGAGACTAAACGTGCTTGCCGCAGCCATATTATCAGTGGAATTGAACCGGAGCGCCTGCTGTGTTATTTGTCGGCGAGACGGCGGTGAAGATATCGTCAACGCAAGATGAAAGATGCCCGCCAAGTCAGATCGACAGGTTCGACAACGTGCCTTTCTAAGCCAACATCACCATTGCTGACGCAACAAACAATCATATCATCTGCAGAGTGATATATGTACACACAACTGCTTTTAGACGCCTAACGTTCATTCGGTGAGTATACTATGCAAAGCTCATGCCAGATAGTGATACTGCTTGCCTGCAAAGAATGCTGGAAAGGAGGAGAGATTTCTGTATCTGGAAGCTGTTAATCAACCCTCTAACTTCTAGCTTCCTCTAATGGAAGATCACGCATTGCGACATTGTGCCAAGGTTCGCATTGCATGTGTGCAAGCGTGTATTTGTCTTGGTACGTATAGTTTAAGTTAATAGTGCTTGGCGATGTTAGAAGGGTCCATGCACTTATCGAATTAGCTCATCTAGTATTCCATCCAGCTATGAGTTGGTACTAGAATAAATCTTGGCCAGTGAGAGCAGCAAATTGCCCAAGCATTCTATCGTACTTGTTTGACGTAGAAGAAATGAGATGGGCTGCGTAGATATTAAACAGCCATCTGCATGTACTTAGCCAAAGGCAGACAGTCTAGCACTTTTCGAGGCCTCAATTCTCATGCAAACAACTGCAACATTCACTGCTTGGGTTGCACTTACAACGCGAGCGGTTTGTGAGCCAGGGCACGAATCCATGTGTGGTAACTGATGATCCTTCAGGGCATTAGAGCCTAGCCGATAGTATTCAGTATTGTTTAGTTAGTGAGCAAGAATGCAGCCTTATCGCGACATTGTTATCGTTTATCGGCTTTGGTGACCGGATAGGAAGGAGCCAAGTTGTTGGTGTTGCAAGGGCCTTTAGTTGCAAGATATTGCCTGCCTTATACGATAGCGGTATGCATTGTACCGAGGACACAACAGTTTAAGTGCAGCCGGTGGTAAACCTAATTCTGTGGAGAATTAGAAGGTCAATATATCTCCTAGGCTCTCTCTATGGTTGATTGAAACACCGCCATAGAAGCCAGAACACTGCACTTGAAGCGAGCACCAGTTCATGCTGATAATGACGAATGCCCACTCCCGTTGCTAGCCGGAGGATCTAACTCAGCTCACGGGCTGTTCCTGAGCTTATTACTACAGGATAAAGCAACCTTTAACCGGAAGATTCAAGCGGGCCGAAGCGATTGTGCGGCGTGGTTAAGCTAGGGACTACCTACCTAGAATATCGAGAGCGGCCAAGGAAGATGTCTGCTAGTGATGCGAATGGCACGAGTACCAAGATTCCACGAATGGCCTTGTCAGGGACTCGACCTTGGCGCCGATAAGCTAATGCATTGTTCGGTTGCGGAGCAAAGATGTCATTCAGAGACATGATGAGCACTTTTGCGTGCTGATAACGTGGGATTGGATGATTTGCATTGATGTGAGCGTGGGGTATTGCATTCAAGACAAGGGCTAGAAGGGTCATCAAAGAGCTTCGTTTATGAGGTTTCCGCCGTTTACATACATCAGGCGACCGACCGGGAGAGCGTCCGGGATTTGACTCCACTGGCCAAATGCCGTCGGCCGCTAAATCTTATCTTCCAGACCCTTACCTGATTGGCTGGGTGCCTCTTCCGATCTACCCCACCCTTTCCCGTGCCATCTCCGGACCCCCTCTGCTCGAGCTTTAGTTTCATCATCAATAAGTAGGGATACTGGATCTTCAGTGCTGACTTCGATCCGAGACAACTCATCGAGATCCACGAGGAGCACGCCTCGAACCCGTGATCCTACGCTTCAACATCACGGCGCCACCCTTTGCAACCACGGGACAAAGCTGCCAGTCTTCAGAGGCAATGGGCATCCAAATCCTGTGTGATCGGGGACTTGGCAATCACTTCCTACGAAGTCAGTTGGGGTTTAGCAACATGCGCGAGCACGGTTCCAGCGTCCTAAAAAGGAAGTTGACTTCATGTTCAACAATGGGAGTCTTGGCCCGCGGATAACGCAAGTTATGGTGTGAAGCCTTTGTCTATCGGCTCTTATTCAACCTGCAGGGCTATTTGTGGAGAAACCTGGTTGCTTGGCTAGGTAGCTCTCAACTGCCAAACTAACAAGTCGAAAAGCCTCCGAAGATACACATCAACCTTGCGTTTATCCATTTGTTACGGGCCGATCCTTGACTCCGAGTGGCCATGTTCCTCTTGCCATCCTCCAATCAATGGCTCAAGAGTGTTTGCCTTGTCCTTCGGGCCTTGCTGGCTATTAGCTCTGAGCTGTTTGTCTTGCAAGTGATGGCCAGCCTCGAAATGTCCAGCACATATCCCTTCGAAAACTGCAGAGATGATTGCTTTGTTGATCATCAGTTGGTGGCAGAGAGCTGCTTTCAACCCACTCAAAGCACCCTTGCTTCCAAAGATTCTGCCAATAGAGACCTCTTTACTTGCAGATGATACCTCTCAAGGTTCTGTCTACGTGACTGGTATCCAGGACGAGCCGTACACACCCATCACGGCGACCCTAGCCTCGGCATCCTAGTCCTTCATCGTCGAGGTATCCGTTGCAATGAGAGGTGCCATGCATATCCTTTGGCATATGCTACTCGTCCGTCGAGCACGTGTTTGCAATGTCTCGAGGACTTTTGCACTCCAGCCTTGCTGGGTTGCCTTGCCCAGCCTCTGCCACGTCTATTCATCACAAGTCGCCTTCCATTTTCGCGTCTGGTGCCGTCGACGACGGTGGCAGGGCAGCATTCGGAACCTTGCCTGTTGCCCTAAGAGGAAGCTGATGAAAACTATTCCTTTGATTGTCTCTTCTTCAAGCAGGATGTCTGAGCCCTTGCGCAAGACACTTGCAGATTTGAACCTTACCAACCTTGCATGAGGATGGCAATACTCTCAGGCCAAGCACCAACCTCCATGGATCGACAGCTATATAAGTCGTCGTGTCTTCCCCTTGAGTATGTCCTTTCTCATCCTCACTCCCATCATCAACACTTCAACATCTACAATCGCCTCCGTCTTTGTCCCTTGTTGGTATATTCACAATGGTTAACTTCAAGAACCTGGCTTTCGCCGCCACCACCCTCTTCGGGCTCACTCTTGCTGCTCCTGCTGCTAGAGCTGCCAACGACGAGGTCATCCCTGGCAAGTACATTGTCACTCTCAAGTCTGGCATCGAAAACGCCAAAGTCGACAGCCACATCAGCTGGGTCAAGGATGTCCACAAGCGCAGCCTGAGCAAGCGTGATGAGGAGGGTGTTGAACGCACCTACAAGGGCAAGTATGGCTTCAACGGCTATGCTGGTTCCTTTGACGAGGAGACAATTGCGGAGATCAAGGAGAACCCTGACGTAAGAAGACTTGAACTGTTATGTATTTATATCGCTAACACTTCTTCCAGGTCGAGGCTGTTGAGGAAGACCAGGTCTGGACCCTGGACTGGGCCGACGCCCCCAATGAAGAGGAGTCTCTTGAGAAGCGTGCCTTGACTACCCAGACCGGCGCCCCCTGGGGACTTGGAACGGTTTCCCACCGCGCCAGGGGCTCCACCAGCTACATCTACGACACCGTTGCTGGCACCAACACCTACGCCTACGTTGTCGACTCTGGTATTCGCGTTACCCACAACGATTTCGGCGGCCGTGCTTCGGCTGTCTTCAACGCTTACGACGGCGCCAACACTGACACCAGCGGCCATGGCACTCACGTTGCTGGCACCATTGGTGGCAGGACCTACGGTGTTTCTAAGCTTGCCAACCTCCTGGCTGTCAAGGTCTTCCAGGGAAGAACTGCTAGCACCTCGGCCATTCTGGCTGGTTTCAATTGGTCCGTCAACGACATCCTCTCCAAGAGCCGTGCCAGCAGGTCCGTTATCAACATGTCTCTGGGAGGTCCCTTCTCTGCTGCCTTCAACAACGCCGTCAACTCTGCCTCTAGCTCTGGTGTCATCTCGGTCATCGCCGCTGGAAACGAGGCCCAGGCTGCCTCCAACGTGTCCCCTGCTTCTGCCGCCTCTGCCATCACCGTTGGCGCTATCGACAGGAACTGGAACATTGCCTCCTACTCCAACTACGGACCTGTCCTCGACATCTTCGGCCCTGGCACCGACGTCCTTTCCACTTGGTACACCAGCAACACCGCTACCCAGACTATCAGCGGTACCTCGATGGCTGCTCCCCACGTCGCCGGTCTTGTTCTCTATGGTATGTCCGTCAACGGCATTTCCGGTGTCAGCGGCATTACCAACTGGCTCATCAGCGGTGCCACCACTGGCAGCATCGGCGGCAACCTCCGCAGCTCCCCCAACCGCATTGCCAACAACCGCAACAGTGCTCAGTAGATGGTAGCACAGCTACACTAAGTTATGATGGTTGATTAGGGTATGAAGGGGAGGAAGAGGGGGTATGAGAAGGAGTGAGTATTGGGAGGAACATTGTTCATAGTATCTCAATATACAACCGTACATATCGCATACTTGTTCTGTTGAGACTGCCGTTGGTTGCTGCTGGTTACCGTTGGTGGCCGAAGTGAACTTTACATTAGCAGTGTTTGACCGAGTGATCTTAACCTACCGTTTCTTTGAGCCGAAAGTGTATTGCCTCAGCCTCCGGTTTCTATCAGATAGACCAAGTCAGTATCTTTCCGAAAAAGATTATAACACTTAAGTCTCATAGGTAGTCAAGCCCTCGAGAAACACCTGGCACATCATTATCATGAGTGCTTTTGGGTTGGCCAGCAACTCTTCTAAGTGGTCCATTGGTCTATAAGGCTTGATTTAACTATAAGTGGTTGCCATTTTTGTATCTGCTCTCTGCATGTCTGTCAGCTTTTAAAGATCGTGTCACATGGTGTTTGTTGATTTGCTTATTCCCGAGCATCCAGGCACCCGACTCCCATCCTTCTCAATTAGGCACCCGGAAGCGCAATCTTTGTCGGATATGCTCTTCCCCGCATCTTGCGGGTTAACGGTAAGAATTAACGGGAATAAGAATAGAGATTTCATTTAGATGAGAGTATATGACGAAACTGGGCGACAAAGTAGAGTCCTTTGATTCTGTGTCTCCATGTCGACAGAGCAGGCGATATAACCTCGGGTAATGAGCGAGTCATGTATTCCACTTAAACACGGCCTTGATGAAACGGCTGATGGGTACCTTATTTGTACAATGCAGATGCTCCTGGTTACTTGGCAAGCCACTAAAAGTTGTACACTCGGCTGTAAACAATGAACTGTTGCAATTTATGTATCAATATATGGATAAAATCAGATGTTGTAGAGAAACTTTTGATACCAGGTAATGTGACTTTACATGAACCCTACCTACAGAGTCTCTCTTATTTCCACCGTCTTAAATACGTATGTAAAGAAATGGCGGGGCTCCGCATGGAGAATGCGGGTTCGCCTAATGTGGCTGCCCCGTTTGAAGTCTCATCATGTGGAGAAGTAGTAGGCAACTACTTGGTTTTACCTCTTTTTCATGGTTAAAGTGAATTGGAGAAGACGATATACTTGGTGGAGTGTGACGGAGACATTGTTCGGGGAATTTCTTAAAAGACACGGTTCTGTATACCAGAATGGTTCGTACATGAATACTCGCCTCACTGCCTGCTATCATTGTATTAACAATGGCAGCTATCATGTATTAACAATGGCACGCGCATATAAACAAACAAACAAGTAATAGATCAAAGAGACTCGTCCTTCTAAATAACCACACACAACAGGCAAGGCGGAGCATCTGCTTCAGCGGTAAGATTCAACTAACGTCCGACAAGGAGGGCATCGAGTGCTTCATGTTGCCTGTTGGAGAAAGACAGTCGCCAAATCTGGACATTCCACCCACCGCCGCCACAGTCTCTCCGAGCAAGGGGCCGAGCTCTCAGGTTTCATCGTCTTGATGACCCTGACAGAGTCTTGTCATTTTGGCTCCATACTACGTAACGCCCCGTCTGGGGTCCCCGGATTGGCAAATAGACTACACTACTTGACTAACCTCGTCTCCAAGTTGGGGGTTCAAGATGGCCATGGGGCCATTTTGTGCGGGGGCTTGACTGAATACTGAGTGAATCTGGCAATGGGCTTGTCGATGAGAGGAACTGCGATTGTCGTATATATATAAGATGATCGCCCTCCCCAGACATGCGGTGTTCCCGGGCCTCGATCCATCACGTCCATCTACCGGCATTGATGCGCTAGGGATATCCTACTCGAGTCACAATGGAGTCAACAGTAGAAGAGCGAACAAAGCTCGCTTACAAGAACCGATGGAAGACACTTGCTCATAACCCCAAGCTCATGGTCATTGCCCTCTTTGCCTCGTCAGTCTCCCTGCAACTAAACACTCTCCCCTCATAAACTAACCAACTCTTTTGCAGGTTCGGCGGCTTCGAATATGGCTACCAGCAGGGCGTCTTGGGCCAGTCCCTCGTCATGTATCGCTTCAAGGACAACTTCCCCGCCATCGTAAACTCCTCCTCGGCCACCGGATGGCTCACTTCCATCCTCCAGCTCGGCGGTATCCTTGGCTCCCTGACTGCCGGTGTCTTTGGCGAGGTCTACTCGCGCAAGTACACCATGTTTATGGCTTGCTGCTGGGTTATTCTCGGTAGCTATCTGTATATCGGCGGAACAAAGAACAACGACGCGATGCTCTATGCTGGCCGCTTCTTTACCGGTGTCGGTGTAGGCACCTTTAGTGGTGTTGGGTGAGTGGCTAATATCGTCGGCTTCTAGTGAGAATCGCAATTGACCTCTTCATAGTCCCCTCTATAACGCCGAGCTGTCTTCCCCCGAACTCCGCGGTTTCCTCGTCTCCTTCTACCAATTCTGCACCATTCTCGGCATCATGCTCTCCTTCTGGATCGGATACGGCAGCAACTACATCGGCGGCACAGGCGAGGGCCAGAGCAACCTCGCATGGATGCTTCCCTCCATCATCCAGGGCATTCCTGCCATCCTCCTCGCTCTTGGCATCTGGTGGCTCCCCTTCTCCCCGCGATGGCTTGTCAAGAAGGGTCGTGACGAGGAGGCCATCAAGACGCTGAGCTACCTACGCAACTTGCCCGCCGAGCATGAGCTCATTCAGGTTGAATACAAAGAGATCAAGGCCGAGGCGCTTTTCGAGAAGCGTGCTTTTGCAAAGAACTTTCCCCACCTGGCCGAGAGCGAGAGGAACAGCGTGTGGAAGGCTGAGTTTGCTCAGTACTACCAGATCTTCCGCACCTGGGATAACTTTAAGCGTGTCGCGACGGCGTGGCTGGTCATGTTCTGGCAGCAGTGGAGTGGTATTGATGCCATCATCTACTACGCCAGTCAGGTCTTTGAGAGTCTCGGTCTTACCGGAGGAACGCAGGCGTTGCTGGCTACCGGCGTGACTGGTGTCGTCTTCTTCGTCTCTACTATTCCCGCCATGTTGATCATCGACAAAGTGGGCCGAAAGCCTATGCTCTACGCTGGGTCTATTGTCATGCTCATCTCCATGGTCCTGCCTGGTATTCTCGTCGCAAAGTTCCAGCACGACTGGGTCACTCATAGCGCCGCTGGCTGGGTCGCCGTGGCTTTCATCTGGATCTACGTTGGCGCATTTGGAGCTACCTGGGGCCCTGTATCTTGGACTTTGGTTGCCGAGATCTTTCCTCTTTCTATTCGATCCAAGGGCTCTTCAATTGGTGCCTCTAGCAACTGGGTGAGTTTGTCCAGGCACTGAAGCATACACTTGCAGCAAGACTAACACATTCCAGCTTAACAACTTTGCCGTCGCCTTTTACGTCCCCTCCATGTTCGAAACTCTCGAGTGGGGAACCTACATCTTTTTTGCCGGCTTCTTGGCGAGCAGCATGGTCTGGCTGTACTTTTGCCTGCCTGAGACCAAGGGTGCAACTCTCGAGGACATGGATCGCGTGTTTGGAAGCCACACGGGTGAGGAGGATGCTCAGATGCTGGACGAGGCCCGAAGGGATGTCGGGCTGGGTGTCGAGCTTGAAGTTGATGCCCTCAAGGCCGAAAAGGAGTTGGTAGAGGATGCAGAGGGTGATACTAGGCCTTCTCACCACGAGAACGCTTAGAGAAATGGGGTGTTAAACTGAGACGCAGTAAAAGAAATATGGCATATGGCATGCAAGCCGCGAATAAGACTACAACATTGACTTATACTTGATATTTCAAGTTCCTATAAGAGCTGAGAAGCCAATAATGATTCAATTGGGTTCGTTCTCGAGTGGCCCGCCAACCGAGAAAGTGGGGCCGGTTGTAAAACTCTTTGTATGAAAATTTCCCCGAACTGAACTTTGCTCACAATTGCTTCAACATGCAAATACTTCTCAAGAGCAGTTCTTGAGCAACAAAGACATGGTCTTGATGCAGAATCACACCTGAAATGTCTTTGCTAACACGGCAAGTATATCTCATTCATTCTTTCTTTCTTTATTTCTATCATCATCATCCGCAGCGTTCTTCCTTCAGTCACTCTGTCTCCCCCACGAGTCTTCCTTCGCGGAAGGTCTTCCACGGACGGCGCGTTTTGTGTTATCCGCGTGAAGTAGTCTGAAGGTCTGATTCAACGGCAAGAAGCTTGGGGACTTGTTCTCTTGCCTCTTGTTGTCGCTGCCAGAAGAAAAAGGGCCATCATAGTCCGCGTCCGTACTTTTGCTTTGCTGTCCATCTCGGTGGATGGCATTGTATCTTCTTCACACGGGCGAGGCTCCAGGAGCACCGACATTTTCATTATATATCAGCCATTTATGTATATACATATATCTTATTATGATCACATTATCATTGTACAATTAGTTTGCACGGGTCTTGCCGTATCATCATCCGTGACCAATGTTCGTCAGTGTGGGTTTTGTACGACGTCATTCTGTGTTCAACATCTCACGCATTTGGCTGGCTTTTATATAATTTGGGCATTCTACGAGCAAAAGATCACCAAGACAATTCAACTTAACAACCTGTGGCATCTTCTTGATGCTTCCTGCAGCCAAGATCAATCAATCAGTGATGCCGTGCAAGCAAAAGACAACAGAGCCATTCCAAGTTCAGTACATCACAGCGTCAGCTTAATTCTGCCTCACCTATCGAGATCCGCCATTTATACCCAACTCTCCAGCAAAAGAGTCATCATGTTCAAATTAACCCAGAACTCATCTTCCCACGCTTGTCGTTTCCGCTCTCTGTCTCATCCAAGATATCTCACCATCTGCAACTATTCCACCAAGACCGAAAAGTCCAAGTATGACCACCTCCCGCTCAGCACCAACGGCCCCATCAACTGCGCCCTCAGCGGCACCTCTCTTTTAAATACCCCCTATCTCAACAAGGGCTCTGCCTTTCCCCCGGACGAGCGTCGCCAGTTCAATCTCACAGGCTTGCTTCCCCAGGGCATCCAGACGCTTGAACAGCAGTGCAAACGGGCCTATGAGCAGTATTCAACGCAGCCCAATGACTTGGCCAAGAATACTTTTCTTGCTTCTTTGAAAGACCAAAATGAGGTTCTCTACTACAAGGCAAGACTCACTAGGTTGTGGTTGAGAGTTGTGCTGACTATTATGAACAGCTTCTACAACTTCATCTAAAGGAGATGATGAGCATAGTCTACACTCCAACTGAAGGAGATGCTATTCAAAACTATTCCCGTCTGTTTAGGCGTCCAGAAGGCTGCTATCTCAACATTCGTGATCCAGATCATGTACACCACAATCTCGCACAATGGGGAAACCCAGAAGACATTGACTACATCGTTGTATCCGGTCAGTTGTCCAGTGAAATTGAAGACCCAGCCCTTGCTTGACTAACGATGCCTTCAGATGGCGAGGAAATCCTGGGCATTGGGGACCAAGGCGTCGGCGGCATCCTCATATCTGTCGCTAAATTAGTCCTCACGACACTCTGCGCTGGCGTGCATCCTAACCGAAGCCTCCCTATCGTCCTTGACTGCGGCACGGACAATGAGGATCTCCTCAACGACGAGCTATACCTAGGTCTAAAGGAGAAGCGTGTCCGCGGTGAAGAGTACGCCAAGTTTGTCGACAACTTTGTCCAATCCGCACGGAAGCTCTACCCAAAGGCCTACATCCATTTTGAGGACTTTGGACTGAGCAACGGTAAGTTTCGTTCTCCTCAGACTAGACATTAGATTCTAATGATAAAAAGCAAGGAAGATTCTGGATCGCTATCGTCCGGACTTTGCTTGCTTCAACGACGATGTCCAAGGCACCGGTTGTGTGACCCTTGCCGCCATCATGGCTGGTCTTCAAGTCAGCAAGCAAGAGATGAAAGACCTGCGTATGGTAGTATTTGGATCAGGCAGCGCTGGCCTCGGCATCGCAGACCAAGTCAGAGATGCCATCGCTACAGAAGGAAACGTCAGCCACGAAGGGGCTGCAAAGCAGATCTGGTAAGACGCCTTTGCTCAGGTGTATATCTTTCGACTAACTGACTGCGTCTAGGCTGATCGACAAGCCTGGTCTCCTTACATCTGAAACCGAAGACGTCAACGACGCCCAAAAGATCTTTATAAAGGACGCATCGGAGTGGAAGGACAAGGACACCGACCTCCTCTCAGTCATAAAAGAGGTCCGTCCGAATGTCCTCATCGGCACGTCCACTACTCCCGGCGCCTTCACTGAAGATGTCGTCCGCTCCATGGCCGAGCATCACGACCGCCCCATCGTCCTCCCTCTCTCCAACCCGACACGTCTTCACGAGGCCAAGCCTGAAGATATCCTGCATTGGACTGACGGCCGGGCCCTTGTCGCCACGGGCTCACCCTTCCCACCCGTCAAGGGCCCCTGGGGCGACGACGGCGCAGAAGTCACCGTCCACGTCGGCGAGTGCAACAACTCGGTGGTCTTCCCAGGCATCGGCCTCGGCTGCGTTCTCTCGCGCGCCAAGCACCTGACAGACCGCATGCTTGTCGCCGCTGTACAGGGCGTGTCCTCTTTGAGCCCTGTACTCGAGAACTCAACGGCGCCTCTCGTGCCGGGCGTAGGTTCCGTGCGGGATGTAAGTGTTCGCATTGCCCGCAAGGTGATACAGGTTGCCGTTGAGGACGGCGAGGCTACACAAGAGGGTATCCCAGAGAAAGAGGAGGATCTTGAGCAGTGGATTAGAGAGCAGATGTGGGATCCCAAGTATCGTCCACTGAAGCAGGTTGAGCTGGAAAGTGCAACACGAGAAGCCAGGGGTGAGTTGAAGAAGGCTGGAACAGTTCACCGAAGTGGCCATACATGAGAGCGTTAGTTAGATTTGAGAACATATGATAGCCAAGTCGACATCTTGAGCGCGATATAACCAAGATAGTTTCCCAAGGCTCAAAGCGATATTAATGACAATTGAGATTCAAGCATGATCATACTACCGCGCAATAAAACAATATCCAATATTCAAGGAATCCAGGGCAACTTTGAAGCTCTGGGAAGTTACATGTACCAGTCGTAACCCCAACGCCTGACCTACCTCGTAATACAGCGTGCTTTGAGCTTTTCTCTCATGGTATAAATCAGATGACGCCAGCGCGAGCGGCCTCGCCGGCGTTTTCCTGCACAAGCTCTTCCATCCTTCTCTTGCCCTTGCCTAAGCCACCCTCGCCGACGCCCATGCGGCGAGCAACATATCTCTGAGCAACGACTCCAATGGAGAGATTGAGAAGCTCTTCCAGCCACTCAGCGACCCATTCTCGAGGATCGACACCACCACTCTCGATAATATCCCTGATCTCCTCAGGGATGTTAGCGTCCGATTCGTCGCCCTCGTCGCCAGATCGAGGTGTAAGCGGAGCAGGGGTATCGAGCCACTGAACCCATCGGGCGGGGACACTCTGGCTGACAGTAGAGAACTCAATATCGTGGATGGGATCCAAGATGAAGACAGCGAAACAGATGAGTTCCTCGTTCTCGTCTTGGGCCTGGACATCAGAGGAGTCCTTTTCCTTCTCGGCCGAAGCGGTACGAGCAAACAGATTCTTGTCTGTGTCCATAGAGATTGCCTGAACAGCCAGGAACAAGTCCGAGGTACGGACAGGGTTGCTCTCGCTCACATCTTCCGTAGCCTTGAGCTTGGCTACCTCTACACCACCGTTGGCGGAAAAGTATTCATTCGCATGCGATTCGGCGTTGGCGCGGCAAAGCTTGGTTCCTTCGGGCAGTCCTTTGATCAATCCGAGCTCGCGAGGCATATCAGTCTGTCTCCACCAAGGTCCGTCGTGCCATCCAGCAGAGCCATCAGTACTGCGCCTTGAGTGACTCTCCTGACCGCGTTGAATAACAAGAAGATCACCGCCCTCGACCTGTGCCATGACATGGCCAAAAACATTATGGATTAGTGGATCGAGGGATGGGTAGCCCACAAGGTCGTGAGTGATGTGGATGAGAAGGCGCTCGTGGGAGCTGATGGGAGGCGCAAGAGTATGGAGGATGTTGGTAAAGGTCGGAAGAGCGCGATGTCGGAGTTCGTCACCTAGAGTCTCGATAAGCCCTCTAATCTAGGGTCCAAGTCTTGTTGTGTACATACCATAGGTTCGGAGGGTGTTGACGTCGATTCCTCTGATTCCCTTGACCTGGTCTGCCCACTTCTTGGCCTCTTCATTCTGTTGAATCTGGCTGACAGCGGCTTCAGCCTGCTTCATGGCAGCACTGGCCGTAGACAGAATACCACCCCACCATCCTCCGCCAGAAGCCTGAGCAGCGGGCTCCGACTGCTGGGTAGGTTCAGCTGTGGGCTTCTTCTCTGTTTCCTGAAGGTCTGAGCTGGCGGCGCTTGGGGTGAAGGTGGCCTTCAAGCTGCGTGCGCTGTCGGTGGACTTGCGAGGGTCGCCAGCGGGAGGTGTGGCCGTGGAGCGGCGAGCAGCAGCATCCTTGAGTCGGGGAGTATGAGGTCGCGAAGGCTGCTCGGCAGCTAACTCTGATTCGAGATCGGCGAGGATGTCCTGATCGGCAATGGCCTTTGATGCAGCAGAGGTAGGCTTGGACTTTGTCGTCTTCTTGGGCTTTGCATCGCCGCCAAGACCAGAGAAGAGTTCGTCGAGGTTGTCGTCGTCGGTGGTGGGCTTGGTCTTTTTAGACGCCATGATTGCAACTAGAAAAAGAGTGTGGTGCTGCAGAAATTGACTTGTTGTTCCTGGCTGAGGTTGTAGCGGTGGTGTTTGGTGGTAAGGCGGGGAGTTGAAAGAAGGTAGTTAGGTTGTCTGGCGCGAATGGGAGATGGTTACGTTAGGTAGAGCTTTGGGAGGTAGGCACAGCTGCAAGGGTCCAGGAGGAGGTGCAGTCCCCAAATTGGAATCAGGACAATGATTACATCATACTACAATAAGTAGACTCACAGCACTAATAGCAAATAATATTTGATCCTTTTTTTATTTAATACACAACAAATAAAGAATGCGATCACAGCGTTCCAGATCTCTATACCCATTCATGAGATCAATGTGTAATGGCTGATGTGCTGAAATGTGTACCTCTCGGCTACTTAAGAGTCCCATGCTCAAAGGCTCATCGGTGGCTCGGCTTAAGTACCTCTCAAGTATACCCTCCGCCTCACCTGTGACTTACAGCAGCAGCAGACACGGTCACGCTTAGACGGAGCCAATGATACCAGGCCCGGGTCGTACTAGCGCCGTATAATCCCGCTGCATGTATCCTGATTGGCCTGGAGAAAGCCCGGAGAAGGGGTTCGCTGACCGGGATAAGTAATTAGGTACGTACCGGCCGTGTCCCAGGGCCCTGAGCCTTGTGAGCGAGCAGCTTCAGTGGCCAGGATGCCACTAACAGCAAGGCCCCGGGCGGGTCTAGAGGGTAGCCTTGGCTGGCTTATTCGGACACCTCGAGAAAATCAACTGGAGACCAGGCCAACTTAACATCAGAGTCAAAAGGAGACTGAGTGTCTTGTCTGGATCGCCCACGCCTCTTGTGATATATTGCACGCAGACATCATAGTCGCTCAGGGCCTCTCAGACTGCTTCTTTCTTGTCTGCAATATTTGTTAGACGCCTTTGTCTTGGTTTACTTTGCTTTGCTTTGCTTTGCTTTGCTTTGCTTTGCTTTGCTTTGCTTTGCTTTGCTTTGCTTTGCTTTACTTGACTTGCCTGTCTGGTCTAGTCTGCCAGTTCCGTTCCCTGTCCTGTACTTCAAAATTCTTTCTCTGCCCTGGCTTGTCCTTCTTACTCCATCCGACACGCTCGTCTCATTCATACATATCCACGCACATTGAGCCTCATCCTTCTTGGCCCTGCCATTGCTGGCTGCATTATTTACAGTCTTGTCCTGTTTTGCACTGCGCGCTCAGCTGCTCCTCGACTTGCATGACGCCTCTCGCGGGCCCGGCTGGCCGCTACACGTCCTTGCTGTAACATCCCAGCCTCATCCCAAGCCAGTTTTGGCTGACAATGGATCGCTCGCGCCGGATGCCACAACGTCGCCGTCCTCTAGGAGCTTCAGCTTCTCCAACTTCAGCATCAGAGGGCTCATTTGACTTGAATTTGTCTACGAGCCCTGTTGCTGCTCACACTAATACCACGCCTCAAAGTGCTGCTGCCCGCCGCTCCACAAAGCCGCTTCAACACGCCTTCACTTTCTCTCCTCCTGGCAGCAGTCGTAATTCGAGTTCGAAGAAGCGTTCTACCACTATGGACAACTACCCTCTTCAGGATGAGGGTGAGCATGGCCCCAAGAAGGGCGGGCACAGTCTGCGTAAGCGTGCTCGCGTCGATTACACGTTTGAGCACATTGACGACGATGTTGTCGTCCCCAACTCAACATCCTCAGCACGCGGCAGGAAACGCAGGTCAGAAGTCAATTTCGATACGGATGACTTTTACGGCACTGATTCAAAGAGGAGAGGCGCCTCCATGGGTGCCGATACCCCGTCCAACCGTCGGCGGAATCCGTCACGCAAATCCAGTGAGATGAAGGCATATCATCAGGCTGCTCTGCAAGACGACGACAACGATGTTCAAGACACCATTGAGGTCGGCGCTTACTACTCGGAGGCTGATGAATCAGAGCTTCGAGATCCCGCCGGCTCAAATAACTCATCCCCTCAGTCTAAGATGTCACCCAAAACTGAGTTGACAAAACCCGACCCCATGAAAAATGTGTTGCCCGCGCCGGAAATCGATCACAGCGCTCAGACTAAACCCACAGAAATAAGAGATACTGCTCCGGCTCCGGCTCCAGCTCCAGCTCCTAAGATAGAGCCCATTCCCTCAGAGCAGCTGCCTCCTGTGGTGGAACCTACAAGTACCTCAATAGAGGAGCCTGTATCTCAACCTGCAGAGCCGCAGATCGAACAACTTCCTAAAGTGGAGCCCGAACCGGAAGCTTTAAGTACACAGCAAACGCCGCCAGCCGCAGCAGACTTTAATAATGTGGTGTCAATATCAGAGTTAGATCCACAGCTAAGTGCTGCAGAGCCAGAGCAAGTGCCAGAGCCGGTGTCAGAGCCGGTGCCAGAGCCAGCGGAAGTGTTAGTGCCGGTGTCAGTGTCAGAGCCAGATGAAAAGGCAGAGGCAGATGCAGTGCCAGTGCCAGAACCGGCTCCTATTGCAACCGACGAGAACAATAAGAGTGAACTTATTCATTCACCTATTGTGCTTGAGCCTGCACCTGTGCCTACAGCTGAGCCTGAGCCCCAACCTGTAAATTTCGTCTCTCAAACACCCGCTTCCGAACCTGTCTTTCAAGAAGAATCTGATTCTTTCATCACCAACAACATCAACATCGAGGAAAAAGCTGCTCATCAGCCAACCATCGAGCAAATGCCTGAATCTCCGGATCAGCCATCGAATCAACACCAAGACGACAAGATGGATCTTGATCTAGTCGAAGAAGAGCATCCTGCTCAAGATGTCGAAATGACTGATGCCGCTCCCCTTG
The DNA here is from genome assembly GCA_021655895.1 of Fusarium sp. NRRL 66739. Lineage (NCBI taxonomy): Eukaryota > Fungi > Ascomycota > Sordariomycetes > Hypocreales > Nectriaceae > Fusarium > Fusarium sp. NRRL 66739. The sequence goes on from JAJJWO010000471.1 coordinate 52,337, forward strand.
AAGTTGAAGCACACGCACCTGAACCTGAGCCTACACCTCAGCCTACACCTGCACCTGCAGTCTTATCATCCTCATTGCCATCAAAGGCACCATCAAAATCACCTTCACCGCCGCCTTCGCCATTACCATCAAAATCACCACTTCCATTGAAATCTCCATCGCCACCACCCACTCAAGAAATCGAACAATCTCAAGAACTAGCCGACATTGCAATCGAGTCACCCCAGGTTGACAATACGCACCAAGTCTCCACACCTGTGGAAGTGAACGGCGGCTCAATAGAGGCCGATGAAGACAATGAGATGAGTGCGAACAATGAGCACAATGAGCACAATGAGCCAGAAGCAGTGCCCGCCACTTCCAACGAGCCTGAACTCCCAGACTCCCCCCAAATTCCCAACACTCAAGAGGAGCCCGCTACGATTTCGAGTCCTACCGAAATCAAAGCTCCCACTCCTCCTCTTGCTGCTGATACCATCGAAACTCCTGCCTCTTCCGCACCCTCAGAAACAAAGCAAAGTCCTCAAAAGCCTGTTGCTCCTCGAATACCAATGGAGTCAATGCCACAGCCCACTCCCGAGGGGCGCTGGGCTCACCTCACGCCTTACGTCGATGGCGAGTATGTGTTGTACCCAGAGCGAAAAGGCCGTTCCGACGAGGATGGTGCAGCCGATGATGCCACTCCCGATGGAAAGGATATTGATATGGAGCCCATGGTGGATGACCAAGATGACACTGCGGACGGTGCAGCACTAGAAGCGCCTACTCCCGCCCTCGACACACCCACGCGTGGTTCCCCCGTGCCTGACTCTGCCGACCCAACAGCCTTCAACTCGCCTGCTCCCGGTGGAGATGATGGTGACGATGTTGATGTCTCCGAATCTCAAGAGATACCAGGTCGTACCCGATACTTCAAGTACCGCAAGCTTCGAGATCCTGAGGAGTTCGTCTCAGCCCTTGAGAACTATGATGACATGTCGACCGACGATCTGTACGAAATCCTCGAGGCCGTCAATGTCTCTATGGTTCAGTGGCAGAATGAGTGGACCGACTTGGGCAGGGTTGTCGACGATTATGAGAACTCACTTCGTCGGCGAGCTGCCGATGCCAAGTACGAGGCCCGCACTCGCAACCTCCACCAGCACGGCGTCAACTACGAAGAGCCCGAATTTGCCGTTAAGGGTTACAGGTCTCGTGAAAAAGATGGTATGAATGAGACTCGCTATCTCCAAGGCCAGGATCGTATTATGGCTGCGACCTACGGCTTCGAGTACGATCCTCATCCCTCAAAGATCGGCAAGCAAAACCCCGAGACCCAACAGGTTGGAATCATGACCCGCGGACGATCTCTACGAAACCAGCCTAGACAGACTGCTAAGGCCACAGAGACCGATGAGGTTGTCGGCAAGCGCCAGCGCAAGCCTGTTCAGCTCTTTGATCCTGCGACACAGGATGTCAGTCGAAGCTCAACACCAGCACCCGGTACTCGTGGTGGTGGCCGTCGACGCAAGAACGCCAACGCTGATGATGATGCCCAAACCAACCTTTCCGTCAGCTTCAACAATGAGGTTGTCTCGGATGGCGAGGCCTCGGGTCCCAAGACCAGGCGCAAGCGTGGCACTCGAGGCAAGAATGCTGTGACCAGCATCACCGAAGACCTCGCACCAACTCCTGATGCAGAGGAACCTGCAGCCCAAGAATCGCCCGCGAAGTCGACTCGCCGCGGCCGTGCCAGACCTGCTGTCAAGTATGAGGAAGCCGATCCCAACGAGTTTGTTGATGATGAGCCTCAGGAGGAGGAGGAAGAGGAAGTCGAGAAGGAGAAGGAGAAGGAGGACAAACCGCCAGTCCGCCGACATCTTCTCACCCTCAAGATTCCCAAGGGCAGGCTCTTGAATGAGCCCGCATCCGAGATCGAGATCACCGACAATGGTGATTCACGTCCCACTACCGCCTCATCGGAAGAGTCTGCCCACACTGTTGAGTCGTCTTACTCTTTCCGTCCCAAGCGACAGAAACGCTTCCGCGACGATCCTGATGGGGCTGAAGAGTCGGCACAAGCTCCTCCCAAGAAGCGAGGCAAGCGAGCAAGCGGTGTCACTGCAACCAACGACGCTGCGTCGGCTGCTTCTACACCTGCTCCCTCTGCTGAACCGGCCCAGGCCCCCAACAACCGCAAGATCCAGAAAATCAAGGTTGTCAGGTCTGGCATGGAAAGCAAGAATGGAGGAGCACCTCCGCCTCCTCCCCCTGCCCCTGTCCCTGCCCTTGCTCCCGCTGAAGAGGGTGACGATACTCCCAAGGACTACAAGTCGATGACCAAATCCGAGAAGATGTCTGCGTCTATGAAGAGTGAGTTAATCCACCATCTATCCTACGTTAGCCACCTACTAACAGTATACAGATCGTTGGGCCAACGGCAACATGGCCGGGGCTGTCGAGAAGCGCAAAGCCACACTTGCTGCCAAGAAGGCTGCTCAAGCGGCAGCCGAGCAAAGAACAGGCGTTGTCGCTCCCAAGCCCAAGGGCAAGGCTGCAGCCAAGAGAGATTCCACTCTCAAGATGCAGATGCAGCAGCCAGACCAGCCACAGGTGCCTCCCCAGCAGCAGCCAATGCTTCACCAGCAGCCGCCTATGCACCCTCATCAACACCAGCACCAGCATCATCAGCACCAGCATCAGCTCCCTCATCAGCATCAGCATCAGCACCAGCATCCACCTCACCCACTTCACATGCAGCAGCAGCAGCAGCAGCAGCAGCAGCCGATGCACCAGCCTCACCCGCAGCATATTCCTCCTCCTCCTCCTCCGCCTCACCAGACTGGAAACCCACCTCCTTTCATCCATGGTCACGGTCAACACCACTCCCACGGCCATAACCACACCATGCCAGGCATGGGGTACCCTTACTAAGAGGTGTGAGGAGATGATAGTGGTCACAGAACCTGTCCATCGACTAGTCATGACACAACACTACATGATGCAGGTATCACCAGCATCAAAAAAAACAAAAAAATAAAACAACAAAAACAAAAACAAGAATTTTCGAGATCCTAGCCACCAGCCGCCAGGAATCTCGATGTAACACTCACGAAATGCCAAGAGACTCGCACAAGACTCTTGTCAACACCAGTACATACAGCCGCTCTGTATACTATGAAATACCAAGAGGGGTTTTTTGGATGTTGCTTTCCGCCGCACGCTTTCTCTTGTACACTAGCTCCGTTGCTTTTTATTCTCTTTTTTTCCGACTGCTTCTTCTCGTTTTTTTCAAATGTCGTTCACGTCCGCATGCGTTGGGGCTTTGCATAATCATTCGGCATCAATCAAGCGGCGGTGGTCCAATCTGGGAGGGCCAAACAAGCGTGTGAAATCAAGGGGCGGTAACCGTGGTAGCAAGCGCCTAAGAGGAGATATTTTAATGTCAAGTTATATATAAAAGAACGTCTGAGATGATGTGTTGATGTGCTTTGCATGTTGTGATTAGGATGTTCCTCAGTATTATCAAAATATGTAACGTGTGTGGTGTGTGTTGAAGTAACACAAACTTTCCAACCCATCACAAGTCTTTGCTACCAATACTAGTTCCGTATGACTATGTAAAATTTCTCACGCATATACACTAGCTAAAGGTGTAGTTTACTATAACACTATTGCTGTGCTGGTGAAAACGAGTATTGAGCTGCTGGCCGCAGGGTAGATGCCATCCCAGAAATGGATTCGCTTGCCAAAGCCCAGCGTCCAGCAGCCAATCAGGGCTTGCATAGGATTAATAGAAGAGCATATTTTATCTTCATGGTGACAACGGTCTAGCATCACTTTACAGCTAAAACATTCAAGATTCACGGCAACAAATTGCACACGGAGTTTAACCCAAAAGAAAAGAAAAAAACGCCCAGGAAATCGTTTGAAGTGACTTTTGTTTTGTCCTTGATGTGATGCCTGGTATGTAAATCATCCTTACACGCCGCAACCGAAATGCAAGAGCCTTGTGCCAATCCAGCGACTTTAAGCAGATAAAGAATGAGCATTCCCGCGAAATTCACCCCCTCCCTTC